>CAKMRK010001338.1:0-92295 GCA_928213465.1 Penicillium sclerotigenum | reverse complement strand
TACGCTTCCTCCCTAAGGCCCGTCTCTAAGTTATAGTCTCTAGTAACTCTAGCTCTATCACCTCTATATCTATATCTATTAAATGAGGAGATATCTCTTATAGTCTATTATCTACTCCCTCTTCCTCTTTATTATCACTAATTAGGTTAAGCTTAGTATCCTCTATATATTTATCGTTCTACTACGAATTTATGCTCGGGATATCTTCCGCAGTGCTAAAGAAGCGACGCTATAAAGTCATCGAACAGTGTGGTATCCGTATAGTAGGCACCGCGGAAGACATACGATAAAATAGTCTTAGCTAGGGCTTATATCGCTGAACACGGTGAAATTGTACTACTTATATAGGGGATACATCATGTAGGGATCAGAAATTTTAGCTATTTCGGCTGCCGTACACCTGGTCACTATACTAGTAATCGGCGACGATTTCTACACTTAGTGAGGAACTCAACCAGACGTGACAATTCAGCGTAAAGAGTATGCAAGAGATACTGCAAGTTCTTGGCTATTCAGATAGTCATTACAGTAATAAAGTAACGGACCTAATATGGTCTTGATTTTTGAAATCGTCTCAAATTCGATTTCAAAGAAAGCCCGAACACACATTCTAAAAACGTGGTTAAATAGACATCCTTCTCTTCTGTTTGAATCCGCTGCCGAATCCGTCGGTACAGTAGTACTGTATATATCAGGAAATCCTGCTACAGGTCTTCTCCCTAACAAAGTCTATGATTAACTTTCCAGTGAATTAACAATTCCACCCTGGATAAGCTGTACACCCTTCGCTGTGGCTAGTTGCAAAAAAATCTAGTCATCAAATCAACGCGCTGCATACATAAAAGGCCAAGGTACGCTCTATCATCCCAACCGAAGTCCCAACGCTCCATCTCGTTGAGAACAGGAATCAGCTCTACATGAAGCTAGTACCTCTATACTTGCTGAACTATGAATTTCGGGTGCGCTATCTGCTGTCTCTGAAGCGAGCATTATCGTCTGAAAAATCTTCGCCTGTTGCCAAAATTCCCGAGTCAGCCGCTTTACGTTCGATAGCTCGATTGCGATAGGGTTATAGCTCATACGCATCTATCATCAAGCCCATCCTTGCCTTTGCGATTGCAAAGAAGCTTTTACTACGCATGGTACCCACTAAGCTCATCATCTCACTAGGACGCATCGCGCTTCTTCTCCATATTCTTTGTAAGCCCTTACCAAGAAACCCCTCCAAAAAATCCTCTTTATCCTCTAACACGATTCAACTCATCTAGGAGTTCTAATCGTTCGACCGGGATAATCTGTGATCAAACAGATTGCTCTGCATTTTTCAATATTTCTGATGTGATTCCGTGACTGCAGCGCAGATCACAACCACCTATTCTTCACAATCTAAAGTACATCTATAAAAAGAAGCAATTGCTCTTCTTTCGTGGATCAATTTACCCGCTGCCAATAAAATATCCAGTAGACAGCGCCAGCCGAATAGTCGGGTCTCTCCGAAATACAAGTTTCAACAATGTAATCTTACAGACCTCTCTCGCTATTTTGAGGGCTCCATTAGAAACGCAAGGCTACACTGTAGTACTCCTCGAACTCCTATTCGCAGATCGCTCGACGCATAATCCCACATAAATTGGTCAAAACACATTCCCTTCCGCTTTTTTGGCTGAGATCGAACCAGGGCGTAGAGCTCACATATAACATATGTGCAGGCGTGGTGCTTTCAAAATCCAGGACATACTCATCACTCAAGTCCATTTGGAGGAAGCACATGTAGTGCTGCGTAGCATTTATGACTATAACACTGCGGGGAATGTCAGTCTGTACTTGAGAGGAAATTGGTGGAGGCGAAGACATTTGGGTCTTCGGCGTTTACAGTCTGAAGTCGATGAAGCCCACCTTTGTTGTGAGTTGTGACCTTCGTCAGATAATCTGGTTGCTAGTGCTTCGCAAACCATCTGGGCGAAACCTCTATCAGAGATAATAGGTCGACCATTTTCAAGACACTGGAATTGCGTCTTCGCTTCCAAAATCGCAACGTGGTTCTGCGCAAGTTTAAAAGATCCACCTGGGTTTTGCTGTCGCAAACAGAGGCCACCGTCGTCAATGGCAACTATCTGCCGTTTCCCGACCAATGTAGTAGCGGCGAGTCTTGTTTTAGCGTCTCGAAACTCGACAACAGTTGACATTGATGGTGAGTTCTGGGGCGGGGCAAAATAAAGGATATGTCGAATAACGCATGACGCAAGTCGTAGAGTGTCGTCTTCCGGGGTTATACTCAAATAGTGTGTATCAGGGTCGACATAACCTAGAGAGGACCCTTGGGAGCCATCGTGCGAGCCGTCGTGCGGTGGACTGCTAGAGCCAACCTGGATTCCGCTGGAGTCGATGAAGTCTGGCTGGAATGTATGTCTTCTGAGACGCTTTGGCTGCCTTGCCTCAGTGTCGTTGTCACGCTCCTGTTCGTTTTGTTCCTGCATAGTAGATGCGTCTCGCATGCGACGGTCCTGGCTGCCCTTAAACATGGCCATTGCTGCCCAAATTTGAGCAAGAGAGATGCCACAATTGGACCTTCGCACTAAATAGTGCTCGCTTTGAGCCATGCAAGTCAAGTCGGGACCTTGTAGGAATGCTCTGATTTCATCCGATGAAGTCTGCACATCAGAGGGTGTTACATATTGTGATAGGATGGGAAGCAAGTTGCGTTGTGGGTCCCGCCGTACTACTCGACATGCAAGCAAATGGGGTCGTCCCCAGTAACTGGCGGCTACATTTTCTAGCTCCGAAAATAGTTTCCCATTCTCGGCTTGGAAACGAGCCTTAAAGGCGGATTCAGAAATGACACTGCTAAAGTAAGGAGTAGGAGCCATATTTCGTAATAGTGGAAGTATGACAGAGGTGTTCGTTGCATTGGTGGTTCCCCCCTCTGGACCACCTCTTGATTTTGATTTGCGGTTGCTGCCCAACCCCTAGAAAGGGTTGTGCCCAACTGTCCAACCTATGTTGTACAGGCTGATTCGTCCGTTATATGGCAAAAGCGGTCAGAGGTACCTGCTAGGCGGTGAAAATCTTCTCCTGGCATTATCATCATGCCTCCATCTTCAAACATCGCAAAGATCATCGCCAATGTTGTCATTTTCACAATGGCGGCTAATTCTAGGTCAAAATCTTTTCGTGATATCGTGCGCAACAATCGTGGATTCCTCATAAATCCTGTCCAATGGACTTCGCGTCACCTTGATCTGGTGGGGTGTCGATTCGAGGATGTCGGAACTCCCCCTGTCCACACAGAATCTACTCAAAACGACCACAGGAACAATGAAGGTCGAAACTGTTGCCTGACGCCACCAAGCGATGCTGAGGTAATCGCTATGAATCCGTTCCCCACCATGAAGCATCGTAGTCTTATCAGCATGTTGGTTGACAAGGAGCGCACCTTTGCATATTCTAGGTAAGAGCTACAGTCTGCCAGAACAGCTTCCATAGGAGTGACTGACAAGTCAGTTGAGCAGTAAAGGAGCTCCATTCTATTTCCAAGGTCGGCCTGTTCACCAACCAGACTATACTGTGTTCCATCGCCGTGACGAAATCGTCGATCACATCCATAATGGCTCACCCCCGTTGGTAGGCTATGTACATTACACAAGTGTCAATGGAGATCGCAGGAGACATTTTGAGCTCCGTCCAGGTCCACGGGGAGTTAGTTACTCCGATGGAGCGACTATTCAGAAGCGACTAGCTCAGACAACCCCAAAGGAATGGACCGAAGATCCATATTTCATGTGTCACTTATTGGCTCTTGCGCAGCTTCAAGAACGCAGGCTCGATTGGTCAAAACCAACTGTTTACACCGTATGTTTCTGGCTTGTTCGTTTCTTTATCTATCTGTCGGGCCCCAGCTGATTTACTTCCAGTCCCGTCTTCTCGTGACAAACGTATTAGATCGGGAATACATACTTTGTTACGAGGCTCACATCACCACCGAGCTCCTGAATGTGCTCAGGAATCCGAAGGATGCAACAAGCCCCATGAAATGGCCTACAATTCGGCGTAAAAAGGTTTCATACAAGCCTTACCATACATTCGCCGGCCGGCTCGTCGCCGAGCTAGTGGCGCCCAGTCCCTTACCATCCCCCGGCCTCTTAAATTCAGTAGATGATGTGGACGGTGTCATTGAGCACTGTAGGAAACGGCCGCACGAACAAAATGACAGCGGACCATGCAAGGTAAGGCGAATATCAAAGGAATGAGCGGGTAGCTCGATAGGGGACTCGGCGCAGGGGATTTATCTACATGTTGAAGATTTCGGATGGTAAATTTTCAGACGTGTTTGGGGGCAATTCTACCAATATTACGCGTGAGTTGAGGATAATTGACGACTGTATAGCACTCCTCGAAAAATTGTTTCGTCGCCCGTTGCATGATCAAGTACTATGATTGGGATGTTGAAAACGGTCTTAGTCTTAATTTATCTCAGAATTGAACAACACTTTCAACTAATAAAAAATCCTCCTACTCTCGAGAAGACACTGAAATTACTATATTAACTATTCGAAACCCCCATTAGGATATCTTTGGCTCTTACCAATACTTTGGAAAACAATGTATTTCACCTAGTGAATGTACTACATTGATTGATAATTGGGACAAAAGTTACTACCCTCAGTTTAACATCCGGCCCGGCCCTTGGAGCGAATGCTATCGGATGCCAATATGTGAGCAGACAGTGTTTGTAAGTATTGCATTGTATCGTTGACCATCTCTATACTGATTGTTATAACGCTTGGAGATATTTTGAAATGGTCGGTGGATTGGAAGGCAGAGTATGTGTATCGACAACGCTTCTGTGAGAGACTTGTATCTCCAGCAGTTCTCTTTCTTATATCCAATGAGGACGTGCCCGGCAGTTGAGTCGGGTCCACATTTTGAGACAACCCAAGGTTGGTAAACCCTCGATTTCCGTGAGAAACTTGACAAACAATCCCGCGGAAGCTTCCAGCAGAGTCTTTTGCCTGATGGAACAAACTTTTTAGCCGATGGATTCCTCATAAGGGAGGGATATCTAGGGAGAATGATACCAGCTTGCACTAAATGAATTGGCTGATCATGTTCCTACTCCCTCAGATCAATTGCAGGAGAAGATTTAATAAAAATTTCTTCCTCTATGGCAATATCCGCCTTTGAGACCTATTATAGCAACTTATGGTCGATTACCAAATATTATGTGCTAGTGAAATTATAGTAATAACAAGATCTTGGAATAAAGGGGGAATGTGAGAGATAATCGACCATAAGGACAAACAATGAGCCTTTAAATATTTAGCTGACATAGTGGCATCTGATAGAAATCTAGGTGAATAACAATGTATTGAAATATGAAAGATATATATTGCTCTAACTATCAGAAATAACACGAGTCCGCCTTTCAAATAATCTGTGCGGATAAAGCTGACTAAACATTCTATGCAATTTATATAGATCACGCTATTATAGCGGTCTGACGATATTCCGGCTTCTCAATCATCTAGTATCGTCCTATGTATAGAGCCTCGGTTTTTGACAATGTGCTCTCACTTTTTGTTCACTAGGAAGTTTAAGGTTTGCCAAGACCCTGGAGCCGCACATAACGACTCCACCAAGACTCTCTCTCTCCACACTTTCTACTTTCTCATAAACCATCGATCTTTTTATCTTTCCAAATTCCCCATCAGTTTGAGCGAGATCCTTTATCTCATATTTTCCCTGGTTTAAAAACCACTGCTACACCCTTTACTTCCACGACTCCTTGACCATCGCCATGCCTAAGGGATCCACTGAATCCAGGTTCGAACCTCCATCTATCGCTATGGATGAGAAGCATCTCCAAGAAAACTTTGAGCTTCAACTTGTCGCCATGTCTTGTTCTCTCACCGCGACCAGTCTCGATCTTGAGCCCAAAACCAACTCCGACTCATCCTCTCATGAGGCACCCGACACCGTTATCGCATTTGATAATCCCTCTCCCGATAACTCCGACTCATCATCCGAAGACGGATCTGACACGTCCTCCTCAAATGGGTCCAACTCGTCTTCGCCTAATAGTTCATCCCCCGACAGCCTCCACACGACCTTTCCAGACAGCAACGTCTTGAAAACAAGCGGTTTGTTTGACGATTACTCCGACAACAACGCAGATTCCCAACTAAGAGCTGCCTGGGACACCTCTTCTCAGTCTGATTCCGATGTCGAAACCGTTATTTTGTGGAATCCTGCTAGTAAAAATGACTCTGGCATGGTCTCTGCCGGCAACTCCAAGGAAACACCAAATACTCAACTAAGTGCCGACTGGGATATATCATCTCCGTCGGATTCTGACACTGAAACGGTTATTTTCTCGAACCCTGCTGCTAAAAAGGACCCTGACACGGTCCCTGCCGATAGCATCGGCTTCGAAGAGTTCGGCGTTGTATCCGGCGATTGCATCCAGGGGCATCTTGATGTTGAAAGCAGGGACACGCAGGATTATTCCAGCGACAATGACTCTGACACGTCCTCTCAGGATTGCTCTGCCACGTTCTCCCCCGTCGCCCCCGGCTCTCTCTCTCCTGCTAGCTCGACTGGATCCTTTCAAGACCCCTTTGAGACCGACGAAATTGAACCAAGAATACCCCAAGGTTCCCAATTTCTCTGTGCATACGCCTCTCCTGTTTGGAACGGCCGTCGTATTCGGACCAGCTGTGACAGAAAGGATGACACTGGTAGGTGGCACGTTGAACCGGATGGGTTTATCAACGAAGCCAGACGGGCCGGAGGGCCATACCTTTTCCCGCTACCCGTTACCAAGCTCAAATTGAAAGATGATGATCCTCTAAGCGAGTTTCTCGAGAATTTTGCTCTCGTTGGACCGATAATGGCAATTCTCACTGAACACGGAATCCACCCACTCTCGATGAGGCTTAGAAAATGCGAGTACGAATTTTTTAATGAGCTCGACTATTTGCCAACTTTGACTTTCTCTGCAAATCGTGAAACCTTCGATGACTCTTGGGTTCAGGCATGTCGCCAAATCTGGAAACACTTATCCGATGTAGGCCTTGGACAGGTCAATGTTGAAATATCGGATTTCGAACTCAAGCCTTTTTTCGCCTGGCCAATGCAAAGAACCGATCGCGTCTGGCCAGTCTACATGGAACTGCTTGAAAGAATACACGCCGAAGTTGATGTTACGGACATGATCGGGCTTCGCGTCATCCGCGAGGGAACGACTGATAGCAGAGAGAAATTGCCGCTCACTGTGAGCATGGACGTACGATATGATAGTAATCGAGACTGGCGTAATACAAGGGATCATATTGTCAATATTCTGGATGACATGAATCTTCCTATGGTGGGAGTCACCATCATGAAGGGCAAAAACTGGAGGGGGATAATATAGCAGAGAGAAAGGAGGACATGATCGGGACAAGCCAGTTGCGGGCCAGTAGAATTCGCCCAGTACTATGGCATCATCAGACTCGCACTACGTGGCTTGCTATTCCTTTGAGATCAAAGAAAATGCATTGATTACAATACTATGAGCTTATGCGTAACCTATTGCTGAAACAAACTCTTTCTTGATAGATGCAAAGATAGGTAGACTTTGGTGGTTCATTTATTTGATCTAACCAACTGATATGTGGATGTAGACCACTTTGCGTTCAAAATGCAAAAATGGCGAAGAAAGATGCTGAGCCTGCAAAGCACTATGTCTTAGGAAGAATCTTTAGGGCGGTTTATCCTAACCCGAACATCAACGGCTTTCGTTATCAACTTGATATCTCTGAGAAGAGTATCAATATGAGTAAAAAACGACAGCTATGGTTCTGTCCGCCGGCAAAGAGCATCCCTACAACATGGGAGCCCGTAAAGACAAGCGACCCCGAGTCGCCAGCATGGGAGGATTGAGGGTTGTGGCTTGGGTGAATAGAATGCTCGTAGGTTGTACAGTCTATAACCGTTCCATCCGAGATTTCATGTCTCAGAATGGCAGATTCAAGCGGAAACTTTGTTCCTTTACGATACCCAGATCGCTGCCCGTGAATAAAGAGCGGTATTCCATCAAGATTCTCAGGAATTGGGGAGTCTTTGAGATAATGACCATCGGGTGTCTGAAGAAGAGATAATGTTAGCATGTACTTCTGACAATAACGTGTGAAAAGCATCTTTGAGGGCGAGACTCTGGCCTATCATTGAAGGCTGTTAAATGGCGCGACGATCAAGCTCCGCCGCATGGAGGCCGGATGCTCCTCGGGTAAAATTACCATGCACAAACTTAACTGCCACACGCGACAAGCAGTTGTTATCGAGGAGCTCCCAAATCTTGGCAATCGAGTGGTCTCGGTGGCTTGGGGTTTCTCAGAATTGCAAACCACCAGCACAGTGGTCGTACTGTCTCTAGGAAGTTCCCCTTACTGAACTCATGTAATGAAGCACACACTATTATGGTTCATTTTGTGCACAATAGTGCGTAATTAAATGTTCAAGGTAGGAAGAGACATCTATACTTCGGACAATCACGGCGCCGATCCAATGATTAGTCATTAATGAGTCAGCATATGCTCCAATTCGTCCCCTATAATGAGTGTCCGAATAACGACGCGAGCAAAGGCCAGGCGTTCATCTGGTCATCCAAATTCAACCCAATAAGATCAGCATAGGAGCAAGCGCTTACACCAAACCCAGTTGAGCTGCAGTTCACTTTTCCAGCATCCTGATAGGAGCCACCTTCAACCGTCCTGCGACCGAATGCAAAATGGCACACGGTGCAGAGGACTGCGCAACTGTCCTGGAGCAGTTTGTCCACGATGTGGCAAATCTTCCAGCTGAGATCAACCACCTCATGGAGGAAATTCAGGCCAAGGATAAGGTTATGCAGGAGTGCCGCGCCACAATCAACTCCCGCGACAGCAGTATCCAGAAATTCATCAAACTGAACGGCAGTCTGGCACCGAACCCAAAGGAAGAATCATACAGCAAGACTATCCTACAGAATATGGACAGGTCTCACGAGCTGCAGAACGAGAAGATCCAGCTCAGCGAGAAGGCATGCGTCCTCCTTGATCGCCAAATCAAACGACTCGACGTACGCATTCGCGATCTAGTCAACGAAGGCCTCCTCACCAATGACCCGCCTCTCCCTTCCCTGTTCGACTCCAAAAACAAATACCGCAACCCACCCAAGATCTTCCTCCCAGACTCCACACCCGCCGACTCCCCCGCCTACTCAGCACCCCTCAACCCGACTTCCGGAAATGTGAACCCCATCCTGGCTGCTGCGCAGCGCTTGAACCAAGCCACCACTGCTCGCGCCACCGCGTCCGCAGCCCAGCTTGGACAAACCACAGCACGGAGCTCTGCACCCGCTACTCCAGCAGCAGCAGCCGTTGTGCACCTCCAGCAACGCCAGCGTGAATCCTCTGCCGGAGCTGTGGACAGCAAGCGCCGCCGCTTGAACCCCTCCATGAACACCCTGCCCGTAGCCTCTTCGAACCTGCGCCAGTCGTCTATGGGCCCTGGTACGCCGAAGCCTGGTACACCCGCTGGCAGCCGTGCAGGTAGTGCTGGACCTCGTTCGAGCATCGGAATCAAGAAGGCGCTGACCAAGAAGGTCGCGCCGCACCAGCAAGTCAAGAAGTTGAAGACTGCAAGTGGGAAGCCGATCAAGCGCTCTTCCAGTTCTAGTGGTCGTATCAAGTCTTCGAAGAAATCTCCTAATGGAGAAGGCGATGAGGATGATGACTCCATGCTCAGCAGTGCTGATACGTCGGACTCTGATAAGAGTGATGGTGCTGCTGATGAGGATGTTGACGATGAGGAGGAGGATGAGGGTAATGAGGATTCGAAGGTCTATTGTACCTGCCGCACCGTTAGCCATGGGGATATGGTGGCTTGTGATAATGATGAGTGTCCATATGAGTGGTTCCACTGGAAGTGTGTTGGCTTAACGCGCGAGCCGGTGGGAACTTGGTACTGTGATGAGTGTAGATGTACTCTGGGCAAGTGATACTCTATTTTCTCTTCTTTTTCTATGATCTGTATGACGATTGATATACCCATGGCGTTTATGTTTATGGGACTTTTATGGTGTTGGGGCTGGACTGCGCTGGGCGAAAATATCTACTTGTTACTAGTTTTACTGCATAATCCAACTCTGTTTAAATGGAATCAATTTCATATTCTGCCTATTCTAGACAAAAACGGACACTAATTCCAGAGGGAAAACAGGAAGCAAAAATTCCCTCCCGCTAGGTATCCATTCCTAGCTGCAGCCAAGCGTATGTCCAAGCCGTACCCATCCAGCGCCCAATACTCCCAGGGTCACCAGTGAGCCGGAGCCTAACTAAATCAAGTCGAAAACGCCATCGCTATGCACATATCCCCCCTTTTTTTTTCTTCCATGCAAACATGTTGGCACACGGGCGTACACAGTACGCCGAAAGTCAGAAAACAGATATTCGTGGAAAAGCCATTGCTTGCCAATCCACTCAGAACCCAAGCCCATTGCTCAGCCACGGATCAAAGTATTCGCAGGTCTCGGGACTCACTGCGCTGCCTGGCGCGCACAGCTTGAACACTGGGCACTGGCCGCAGGGGGCTTCCGTCATGCCGTTTTTCACAAGGTGCTTGTTTGCAACGGAGAGATCGTCGCCCTCGATAGGAGGCTTGCGGGACTGGTTTGCTTTGACGGCCTCAGGGCTCTTCAGGGATCTGTACCACTCGCCATTGCCTAATGCGACGAGCTTGTTGTCGTAGCAGAGCATTTCGAGAAGTTGCACGATGCTCTCTTCGCCCAGGCGAACGGGCGTAATGCCACTGTCGTTGACGGCCGAGGTGATCTGCGCTACGGTCGGGTATCCTGTGTAGCCGTGGGGGTAGGGGAGGTAGGTTTTCTCATCGGACTTGACGTCCGCCTTGCCGGAGGCGGTTTTGATGCGCTTGTTCTTGCGGTCTGAGGCCGGGACTTCAAACCAACTCTTCCGGCTCACGGTGTACTCGATGTAGCCTGCGACACTGTTGATGAAGTTGGCATCCAGTACGCCGTCTGTGAACCAGGCTCCTCCGGTTACTTCTTCGCTGGGGGCAAGCCCGGCCAGCATGTACATCTTGCGGCTGGGGTATTTGACATTGTGGAGGGATTTGATGTAGTTTTTTCCTTCAAGGGCTTTCAGGCATCGGTCGAGGATAGACTTGTGCAGGTTCGTGCGGTTTCCGATGTGCCGCACCCAGATACCTGTTCGTTCTGTGGAGTGGATGACATTGTAGACCATGGCCTCATCCGGGGTGAGGTTGCGGAGCCTGAATGGGAAAAGGGGTTAGTTGTATGGTTTACTGATACAAAGATACATGCAATTCCTACTTCTCAGCATCCTCACGGTCAATGAGCTTCCACGTGAGCTTTCCATCTTTTTGGAGGAGGCGAAAGAGATTTTGATTGACGAGGCTCTGGGTGCATTCTAGCAGTAGTGCAATGTCGTTTTTTGGGATCACTTTGAGATTGAGGAAGTCGTTCTGATAGAACAGGTGATCAGGGGCAAATTCATTCACGCATGCATCGTAAAGTTTGGAGGCAAGCTCGGCCACTTGGGACCCCGCGGAGGCCATTGTTGGAAATGCGACGGAGATATCAGGCAAAATCAAAGTTCAGTCGAAGAGGCTCGTGGTTTTTCATGTTCAAGGGAGTGTGCTAGAGCCAGGAAGCGAGTTAGAGGACCATGGTGCGTCGATGTTGGCAAATTTGAGTCACGAATGAACCACAAATGGTGTTTTTTTGGCGACTTTTTCTGAGCGGGGACTGGGTTTGACCTAAAAGGGTTTAGCCCCGCAGAGCTTCAATGTCAGCGTTAGTGCCTGAGGTGTCTGTTGCCTGAGGCTCAAAGGATTCCTGCCTGAGGCAATAGATAGCAACGGAAATTTCGAGAAGCTCCGGCCGACTGAGCTCATGACCTCAGCACATTCAGTTCCTTGTGGGCTTGTTTTTGATCTGCATTTCTTCTTTTTTTGAGCAATTTAGCATATCACTTCAAAAATGGCTGACGCTTTGAAGGCAGAGGGCAACAAGGCCTTCTCTGCTAAGGACTACTCTACTGCTGTGTACGCGCTACCCCACCTTTAACATTGTGACCGTGTCAAAGCAAAGACTGATAAAAACCAGCGAGAAATTCTCTCAGGCCATTGCTATCGAGCCCGAGAACCACATCCTCTACTCCAACCGTTCCGCTGTCTACTCCGCCCAGAACGAATATCAAAAAGCCCTCGAGGATGCCGAGAAGGCGATCCAGATTAAGCCCGACTGGTCCAAGGGCTATGCCCGCAAGGGTGCTGCGTACCGCGGCCTCGGAGATCTTTGTATGTTATTCTAGCTGCGCAAGAAGTGTTGGAACAAGTTGCATTGACAAGGTGCTAACTGGGGACAGTGGCCGCGCACGATGCCTATGACGAGGCCCTGAAGATGGAGCCTGGCAACGCACAGGCCAAGTCCGGTCTGGAGGCGACCCAGCGCGCCATCAATGCGGAGGCTGCCGCAGATGGTGTCAGCGGAGACCCAACAGGAGGTCTCGGTGGCATGTTCAACGACCCCGCTCTCTTCCAGAAGCTGGCCAACAACCCCAAGACCGCCTCCCTGCTGGGAGATGCTGAGTTCATGGCTAAGCTGCAGAAGATCCAACAGAACCCTAACAGTGTTGGAGAGGAGATCCGTGACCCCCGTTTCCTGCAGGTCATGAGTGTGCTTCTCGGTATTGATATGAACTTCGGTGGCGAGGGAGCCGAGCCTCCTACCCCCGCTGCTAACCCCAGCACCTCGCAGCCCAAGAAGGAGCCCACACCGGAGCCGGAGCCAGTCGATGAGGAGGCACTTGCCAAGCAGCAGGCCAAGGAGGCTGCCGATGCTGAGAAGAAGATCGGTAACGATTTCTACAAGAAGAAGCAGCTCGATGAGGCCATTGAGCACTACACCAAGGCCTGGGACCTCCACAAGGACATCACCTATCTCAACAACATTGGTGCTGCCAAGTTCGAGAAGGGCGATTACGAAGGCGCAATCGAGACCTGCCAAAATGCTGTCGAGGAGGGCCGCGAGTTGCGGGCCGACTTCAAGTTGATGGCTAAGGCCTACACCCGAATTGGTTCTGCACACGAGAAGCTCGGCGACCTCGCCAAGGCTATTGACTTCTACAACAAGTCGCTCATGGAGCACCGCACCCCGGATACCCTGACCAAGCTCCGTAACGCCGAGAAGACCAAGAGCACGACTGAGAAGAACGCCTACATTGACCCCGCAGAGGCCGAGAAGGCCCGCGAGCTCGGCCAGCAGAAGTTCCAGGCAGGTGACTGGCCCGGTGCCGTTGAGGCCTTCACCGAGATGACCAAGCGCGCCCCCAACGACCCCCGCGGTTACTCCAACCGTGCTGCAGCCCTCATCAAGCTCATGGCATTCCCCGGTGCCGTGCAGGACTGCGACGAGGCCATCAAGCGCGACACCAAGTTCATCCGTGCGTACATGCGCAAGGGTGCTGCCCTGATCGCCATGAAGGAATACAACCGGGCCCTGGATACCTTCACCGAGGCCGCCGAACACGACGATGGCAAGAACGCCCGCGAGATCGAGCAACAGCAGCAGAAGTGCCTCGATGCCCAGTTCAGCGCTCGCGCTGGTGAGACCGAGGAGCAGACCATGGCTCGTATCCAAAATGACCCTGAGGTATGATTTGATATGCTTTCGATGAGAGTATTCCGCATGACGTATACTAATATTCTTTCCAGATCATGGCCGTTCTCCAGGACCCCGTCATGCAGAGCATTCTCCAGCAGGCTAAGAGCGATCCCGCTGCCCTGCAGGAGCACATGAAGAACCCGCAGGTGCGGATGAAAATCCAGAAGCTGATGGCTGCTGGTGTTATCCGCATGGGGCGGTAAATGCTTTTGAGGGTGTAGAGCATTTGAGGGAATTGAATACGAATTGACACGATATATCTTTTGCCAGCATATTTTTTTTAAGTTCCATATTGCTAAAAATTCCATTCTGCTTTAAGATGCATGTTATATGCATTATGATCTGGAAGTTAAGAATGGTAGTGAGCCTAATTACGGTCAATACAATGTGTAACAATGCATTGCAATTGTTTATGGTACAACTATATAGTTATTGAAAGGCCTCCGCCTGGTCGTTGGCTTTAGTCTTATGGTTACCTCAGCGCTATTTACAACTGACCATTCACAGCACTCTGTATTTCTTTCACCAAGATAGAATACGCTGGTGCGTTCTTGTGCCATGACCTTAAATTGACATGGTTGGAGGGAAACAAGCCAAACGAGCCAACGAAAGCAAGTACTGTATTTAACGATAAAGTTGGCGAGTTCGTTCGGGGGACCCAGCTGACGGGGGTTATACTAACGATGCCACAGGGTACCCCACTTTAAATTGGCTACGATAACCTATCCCAGGACATGAACTTGGGACAGGTTACCGTAGCCAATTTATTATATTGTATTTAGTGCGACTTGAGGTATGCTCTGCGGGGGGTCGCTGACAGGTCTCACTTACACTATGCGAAATGTCGAGGATAGCAATCAAGGTTACCCGATCTCATCCGATGCCTCGGGATAGATCGGCGTGGGGAATCTTTTATTTGAGACTCGGGGGTGCTGATCGCAATCACGTGGATTTCCAGCCGTACTTGACGGATAAATACTTTCACCGAGATGCCGCCCAGCTGACAGTGACGACAAGGAGGAAAGTCTCACCCCCACCGTCGCGTCAGGGTGGTCCGTCTTTCCCTCTTTTATCCGCGCTGATGAGTGGAAGCAGCTCCCCAGACTACAAGGCGCTTTTCCTCAAGGAGGCCTCGCTGAGACGGCAGGCAGAGGAACGAGAAAGGCAAGAGAGGGAACGCAACCGACCCACAACGTTTCCAGAGTTCATCCGACATTGCCATGATCTCCTTTGGACGCCGCTCCGAGCCCAAACACCGTCTCGCTCCACGACCGGCAAAATCCCTGCCCCTATCGGAAAACACTGTCCCATACGACTGCTTCCGTGGACTGAATGTGAGGCCAGACAGCGGGAAATTTACAGATCTGTCTGCCGTTACCTGCAACCAGCAGGAGAAGATGCACCGCAATTATTCACGTCCCTTGTTGCGTTGGAAGACCATGGTCGACGATTCGCACGCCGACCGATCAGCAGCGAACAAGACCTCGAGACCTACGAGCGACTCGCTGTTGAAGACCATGTGCACGACATAGTTGCCGAGTTGTGCAAGATACCCGAAGCTCGCGAAGAGTTTCGGTTAGGCAACGGAGTGCGGTTCGATAATCACGCCAATGCTCTGGATAAAGATGATGAAGCCGATGCTAGCCTGCCATCAACCTCCAGACCTTCGAAGCCAGATCAATTTTGCATTCATCGAATGGACGGCAACAGGAGTACTCTGCTCACCACGGTCGAATACAAACCCCCCCACAAGCTCTCCGTGGCCAGCCTGCGGAGGGGACTTAGACCGATGGATTTTTGGCGTGAAGTTGTCCAACCTGACAGTGTGCCGACGGAAGAGCCAGAGAAATCAAGATATCGCGCCGAATGGCTGGTCGGATCAACCATCGTACAAGAATTTCACGTAATGATTCAAGAGGGTCTGGAGTATTCGTATTTGACGAACGGCCTGATGGACGTGCAGCTCTGGGTGCCTTACGACGACCCAACCACCCTTTATTACCACCTGGGCGATCCCGGCACATACGGAATGACGGGTGTTGCTGGGCCTGGAATTCCGAGGACTCGAGTTGAGAGGGCCCTGTGCCTCTGTCTGATGAGTTTTCGTGCCCCTCTTCGTGACCAGGCGTGGCGAAATGCCGCCAAAGACGACCTACCCAAATGGCATTCGATCCTTGATAGCGATCGCGCTCAAATCGTAGTATTGGAATCACCACGGGACCTGGGGATCACTGATGATAACTCCGAAACCACGAGTCCTGAGAAGTCAACCTCTGAGTACCTCACATCCTCGTCTCCCATCACCCGCGGCCCTCGAGTGACCACCCGAGCGGCCGCTAGCTGCGCACCACTATCCGGTCCCCATCGCCACGAGAGTCCTTCGGATTCCGAGGCCGACCCTACCGCACCCGCAGGACGGAAGCGGGGGTATAGCCAGGTCAAATCATCCCCTCCAACCCAACGGTCCGCCCCGCGAGCAGATCGCCAAGGGAACCAAAACTGGCAATCTCGCTCCCACGATGCGCCATACTGCACACAAAAGTGTCTTCTCGGGCTACAGCAAAGCGGCACGCTTGACCCTGGCTGCCCCAACACGAAGCTGCATATGCTCGGTGGAAGGGTGGACCGCCATCCGATCGGTGCAGCTGACTTGGTGAAGAAACTCAAGGTGCAGCTAGATCTGGATCTGGATCATAACTGCACTCCCATCGGCCCTTGTGGGTCCTCCGGCGCACCATTTAAGATTACGTGTGCCACCTTCGGATATACGGTTGTCGGGAAAGGAACAACGTCGAGACTCTGGGGGAAGGTTTCGCCCGAAGCCGACGTCTACCGGGTCCTCCAACGTGCCCAAGGATCGGCCGTTCCCGTCTTTCTCGGCGCAATCAATCTGGCCAAAACTTACTTCCTCCATGGCGCGGGAAGCATTCGTCATATGCTTCTGATGGGCTGGGGTGGTGAGAGCGTGGGCCATACCACTTTGGACAAGACCGTGCAGAATGCGATTTCTCGGTCGGTGAAGGAAATCCGTCGTTGCGGCGTTGTTCATCAGGATCTTCGTCCGGACAACATCCTGTGGAATGCTGAGCTCGAGCGAGCTTTGATCATTGACTTCCATCTGTGCACGTTAGACCGTCGACCGCGGCACAGACGGTCGCTGGCTTTCAAACGATTACGGGATGGTTCCAAAGAACGTCACTCCAAGCGGGTGCGGGTGATATGAGTAAAGGCTTCTTGAGCGGCAATTAAAACTAGCAGCCTAATCTTCGCATAGTCTATTGTATAGAAGCTGGCTGGTTATCGCCCGAGTGCTAGCTCACAGTGGAATATTGGCCTTAAGACCCACGTTTTATTGTTTTTTTTTATTGTTTTTTGTTTTTTCAGCGAACATATCCAGCAGTTTTACAATTCACCGCACGCATTCAACTTATTTGTGATCCCGGTTAGGGGTATGGACCGCTTGGTAGAGGTCTGAAGCGCTGAAGGCGCTTGCCGCTCCAGCGGCTTCACCAATGTGAGAGGAGATAGAAACAATGAGCCAACGAAAATCAGGGCAGCTATTGCTCCTGAAAATATAAAATATAAAATAAAGCAAATGACTGCAAGCTCGCACCATACCAATATATGGGGTTACTGAACTTCCTCGAGCTGCGAACGAACAATGAAAAGCGTGCCCGGGTACTGATGACCAGCGTCATAAAATCAGATGCAACAGCCCTGGACGGACTGATGGTTCTGGACGCACTGATGACCAACCAGTCTGACGAGACCACTTAGTCTGGCAAGACCATCCAGTCTGATGAGACCAACCAGTCTCACGCGTCCATCTGTTCTTGGGCAGACCAGTTAGTTTCAGCACATAGGCCGTTTCAGATTGGCCCCCGCTAACTCTAGACAGACTACGGGGACTGGACAGACTAGTGGATCCGGATAGACTGGGGTAGACCCAATTGAACAGTCCTAACTACGAGCATGGAGTGATTTTAACCCATGCCTTCTATTCTCACCATGCACTCACCTCCTCTAGCTCAAAACGTATCCAAAAAGGCCTGACCGTTTAATCTTTTCTTTTTGGCCATTATCTCTTCGACGAAGTGTACTTCTGAGATCGGTAAACAATTCAAAATACTAGTAAAGGCGGCGCCAGTACTCATCATAAGACTAGACCCTCTTCTCTCGCGATGTTTTGAACATCTAGTCGAAGAAGTTCATATAGATTACTCTATCCTCTAATAGAAGGAAGTCCATATAGTCCGCCTTCGACTAAATAGAATATATATTCTCGTGAGTTAACCCTACCCACGACGCCTAATTCTAGGAAGATCTATACTCACTTTCGCTAGTAGCGTTCGATAACGGCGATACCTAGTTGGGTCCTTAGCTTAAAGTTTGGTGGTAGCTATCTAGAACGCCGGAACTATTCTAGTCTCGCTCGAATTTCCTCGTAAAGGATAGGGTCATTCTAGTATCGGTGCTTATCTTCTTAAACCGACCGAATAAGTATAGGTGCTATCGAAGATAGCTATAGTAGAAGCCCGAGATCGGAGTCCGGAGTCACAGACAACAAGGTTATCAAAGTCGATTTAAGAGGTGGGCGTTAGTGATAAAGAGAGACTTAGGACGCTTTAAGGGAGGAGGGGAAGAGGGCCATCTTATAGGCGCTCGGCGAGACGAGGCGAGAGGAGAGGGCGCCTAGACGGGCCTATAAAGGGGAGCCATTTTCGGCGTCGTTTGGTGATAGGTGGAATCATAGGGAAGGACCAGGTGTGTTGAGCGCCAACTTCGGAGGAGGTTGACTAAGAGTACTAGTACTAGGCGTACGGAGTATACAGAGTAGAATAGATGAGTGATAGGAGGTGGGGCGGTCAAGCGGCAGTTCATTGTCCAAGATGACAGGTGGAAAGACGGCCGTTTCTGCAAAAACTGTCATTTTCGTCGATTTCATAGGTCCTCATATTCTATATGTAAACCAGGGTCTCAAATATTTATCCCTTTCAGAATTGAATTGCCTGAGACCAAATATATTCGACCCCGACATTAACATTGTCCAACCTCGGTCTCAGCTCGGACCCGGGCACTTTATCCATTTGGCCACTTCTGAGGTCAAAAAAGTAAAAAAAAAAAGACAAAAGGCGCCACGCAAGTGGGTGAGTGGAGAGGGGGTGTACCCAGGAAGGAAAAAAAGGAAAGATCTTACCGAACTACTTTATCTACCCAATCATAACATCACCATTCAGGGATTCAGTATCCTAGCGTTTTTTTTTATATATTTTTCTAACTCCATATTGTAGCACAGAACACACAATATACACTTAGAACGAGGACCAAGTGCAAGTCTAGATGTGATAGATCAATTCATGCATTTGGATTTTGGATTGTCTATCACTACTCCCGTATACGGAGAAGATAATCCACATATACTTTAGTGTATTCTGTTACACAGATAGAGGTTCCTCGGGAAAGAAAACCCAGTCTCTATGTTGTAGTAGAGAATGCTGTGGTTGTATATCCCAGCACATCTTTGGATAGACCTGGCCGATCTACTTAATTGGGAATAGCGCACGATGCGCGGTCGATAGCGTGCGATAGCGTGCGATGTGACCGAGTTATTTTGGATTTTTTTTTTTGGCATTCTGAATGTGTGCCACGTGTACAACATATCCCTTGAGATATTGTTGAAATCGAGGGAAAGTAATAGGGGTACAATACTCTTTGTTTGGAGTACGGAGTAACATACCATTACCAGTACAGTGTAGGCGAGATTGCAGCATATCTCAGTTGCCTAGAGTGTTGTATGTTGTAATAACTAAAAGCACATCCAACAAAGTAGAGAAAATATGAAACGACCTAAAGGAAAAAAGGGGGAAGCCAAGAAATAATTTAGAATAACCCTGTAGAAAGTACTCCGTAGAAACCAAAGAATTTATCTCTCTTGACCCTCTCTGTGGCGGTGCTACAAGCTCGGGTCGAATCTAATAGTCGGAGGTTAGTCTATTACTCCCCATCCTGACAGATTTTTTTTTTATTATATTAAACCATTGGATAGGGATAAATAGGGATAGAATACAACACACAGTATTGTAGTATAATACCATAAATTTATCTTAGCTATATGCTAGGTTGTACCTATAGTAATCCGGTCCTAAAGTGAAGCAACCTGATCCAGGACGTACGTCACTGATCTTCGATCGACCTCGGAGGTTCCGATCTCCCCTTTTTCCCTTTTCTTTCTTTTTTTCATTGGGTTCGCAGTGAGAATAAATATATTAGAATAATTTACACTGAGATATGAGGCATGTAATGGTATTCATTGTATCGTAAAAAGCCCAGCCACAGTTCCCCTTGACGCAAGCGGCTGGGAAACCTAAGCTGTACACTTTGATCCACTCCTCTTCTCTGTTTTTCTCTCTTTCTTTCTCTCTGTAAATTTTATACCCGGGTATACAATCAACTCCAGGTCACTTCTTTGACTACGATCTCCACGCCTATCCCGGTACTTTAACCCAGGTGTAGAGATTGAGATTGTATGCAAGTCAGCATTCTTCCCCTCCCCGCCCTCACCCCATCTTCCCACCCATGGATCGGCATCTGACCACCTCCAGAACATCCCCGGCTCTCCCAATTTCCCCGACCTGAACACAGTTACCAACCAGGCGATATGGCGTCCGCCGACGCGGAGAAGACGGAGATCAAGATGGACGCTACCATCGAGGCCGCTCGGGAATTGCACAAGGATCCGCAGTCACACGTTAATCCGGATATCGTCGAGGAAAAGGTCGTCAAGGAAGCTCAACAAGCCGGTGCCGCTGCATACCAATTCGACCCCAATGCATCGCCCGAAGCAAAAGCCAATGCTGCTAAAGGAGTGCGTGTCGCAAAATGTTCAAGTTTCGTTCGGCGCAATCACCATGCTAACTGCGGTGTCTTTCTTTTAGCGATTGCCGCCTGATTTTCACCATCCTCACAAACCCACGGGTATTGCTGTAATTACAGATAAAGTGAGCATGACTGGAATCCTCGGGGATCCTCGATGCGACCGCGATCTACATGCTAACCCTACTTAGACCAATGGCAAAGCAGACTATGAGCTCCCTCCACCGGAGTCTGCGGCCGCTATTATGGCCGACGAAGCCACACGAGAGAGTGTGGGTAAGCCCCTCGATGAGGATCTTCGATGGGCGCGGGACAGAACGGGTTGGGCCCCAAAGTTCGTCGATGAGAAGCTGGCAGCGGATTTGGCTAATGAAGGCACCTTGCTGGATCACGAGACGTTCTTGGAGGGGAGAATCCCCGATAAGTTCTTTGGTGATTGGTACCAAAATTCCGGGATTATCATCTTCGCCTGCTTGGCCTCATGGATGATCGCCGTGCTAGGTGGTGGTATTGGCTGGGTTCTTATGGTCATGGCAGCATGCAGCACCTACTACCGTACCTCCATCCGACGAGTGCGCCGGAACTTCCGTGACGACATTAGCCGTGAAATGTCCAAGCAGCGCCTCGAGACCGACACCGAGAGCCTCGAGTGGATCAACAGCTTCCTCGTCAAGTTCTGGCCTATCTACGCCCCCGTTCTGTGTGACACTATCATCAACACCGTCGACCAGGTCCTTAGTACTTCTACTCCCGCCTTCTTGGATAGCTTGCGCCTTAAGACCTTCGTCCTCGGTACTAAGCCTCCTCGCCTAGAACACGTTAAGACCTACCCCAAGACCGATCCTGATACCGTCATTATGGACTGGAAGTTCAGCTTCACCCCGAATGATGTTATGGACCTGACTGCGCGCCAGACCAAGGACAAGATCAACCCCAAGGTCGTGTTGGAGGTTCGTGTCGGTAAGGGTCTTGTGAGCAAGGGTCTTGACGTGATTGTCGAGGATATGGCTTGCACGGGCTTGATGCGTGTCAAGGTCAAGCTTCAGATTCCCTTCCCTCATATCGAGCGTGTGGACGTCTGCTTCCTAGACAAGCCCGAATTCGACTACGTTTGCAAGCCCCTTGGTGGTGATCTTCTTGGGTTCGATATCAACTTCATTCCCGGTCTAGAATCCTTCATCAAGGACCAGATTCACGCCAACCTGCAGCCCATGATGTACGATCCGAACGTTTTCCCGATTGAGATCGCTAAGATGCTTGCTGGAAACCCCGTCGACCAGGCTATTGGTGTGGTTGCTGTCACTCTGCACGGTGCTCAACAGCTCAAGAACCCGGATAAGTTCTCTGGCACTCCTGATCCGTACGCCGTGGTGTCTTTGAACAACCGGACTGAGCTTGGCCGCACGAAGACCATGCACGATACTGACAGCCCCCGCTGGAATGAGACTATTTACGTGATTATTACCTCCTTCTCCGATGCCTTGTCGATTGCTGCCTACGACTGGAACGAATACCGCAAGGATAAGGAAATGGGTGTTGCTAGCTTTGCCTTGGACAAACTCGAACAGGAGCCTTCCCATGAGGGTATCTATCTGGAAGTGCAGGCCAGTGGCCGCCACCGCGGTGCCATCCAAGCCGATATCCGCTTCTTCCCCGTTCTCGAAGGACGAAAGAACGAGGCTGGCGAGGCTGAGCCGGCCCCGGAAGTTAATACCGGTATCGCTCAGTTCACTGTGGAGCAGGCCAAGGACCTCGACGGAAGCAAGAGTATGGTCGGCAAGCTGAACCCTTACGGTGTCCTCCTTCTCAACGGAAAGGAGATTCATGTTACCAAAAAGCTCAAGCGCACCAACAACCCCATCTTCCAGAATGCCTCCAAAGAGTTCCTCGTCACAGACCGCAAGAACGCTCGTCTGGGTCTTATCCTCAAGGACGATCGCGATATCATGCAGGATCCCATTATCGGCCGCTACCAGATCAAGATGACCGACATGCTGAAGATGATGGAGCGTGGCCAGCAGTGGTTCCATCTCCACGGTGCTAAGGACGGACGTGTCAAGTTGACTCTCCAATGGAAGCCCGTCGCCCTGGGAGGCATTGGTAGCGCTGGCTACATTGACCCCATTGGCGTCATGCGCTTCCACTTCAAGCGTGCGACTAATCTGCGCAACCTCGAGGCTATGGGCAAGTCTGACCCCTACGCTCGTGTGCTGCTTTCCGGTGTGACTCGTGGCCGCACGGTCACCTTCCGTAACAATCTCAACCCCGAATGGGACGAGGTCGTCTACGTGCCTATTCGCAGCGCACGCGAGAAGCTTACCGTGGAGGTCATGGATGAGGAGACTATCAACAAGGACCGAACCCTTGGTTGGTGTGACCTCAATGCCTCCGACTTTGTTCGCGAGACGGAGAGCGGTGAATATGAGATCGACGACGAGAAGCAGGATATCATCAGTAGTCTGAAGATTAGCGGCGGCGCGCCGAAGGGAGAGCTTCACTATAACGTTTCATTCTTCCCATCTGTGCCAGTCGTCAACCCCGAGGATGAAGCTGACGAGGAGGAGGAATCGGAGTTCCCTGCTACTCCTGGTCCGGACTCTACCGAATTCCCGAAGAAGGCTTTGCACACGAAGTCTGCAAGCGTTGATTCAAAGGCTTCCAAGACCTCCAAGGCTCTGACTAATGGCGCTGCGCCCATCACTAATGGAACTACCAATGGTGAGCTGGCTACCAACGGCCGTCCCAGTCTGGAAACCACTACATCCCGCCCAATCAATGGTGCCCAGTCTGAGACCGCGTCTGTTCGTTCCGTCAAGTCCATTCCCCGCACTTTCGTAAGTGCGGAGGATCTCCCGAAATATGGTATGTTTTTGCTTCAATATTGACGGGAATGGTACAAAGCTAATTGACTATAGAATCCGGTTTCATTGTGTTCAAGTTCCACGAGGGCCAACTAGCCGTCCCCCATGTCCAGTTGGAAGTCTTGATGGACGATTACATGTTCCCCGCATATGTCTCATCCAAGATCCACACGACGACCGCCAAGTTCAGTGACATCGGCGAGGCGTTCGTTCGCGAGCTCGAGTTCTCCAAGATCACCTTGCGTCTAGTTAACAAGGATGATCCTAAGGACTCTAGCGAGGAGCACACGGTTGCCAAGCTGACCGGTGACACCCTACCCACTCTGATGCGTATGCTGTACACGCCCACCGAGCTCGTCCTCCGCTCCAACTCAGGGGAGGTGAGCAAAGTCACCGTCAGCGCCCGGTACATTCCGACGGAAATGAAGCTCGACCCAACGGAGAGCATCAACAACATGGGTACTCTGCGCGTTGACGTCCACGATGCCGCCGAGCTGCCCGCTGCCGATCGCAACGGATTCAGCGACCCATTCTGCAAGTTCCGCCTAGACGACGAGACCGTGTTCAAGACCAAGGTCCAGAAGAAGACCTTGCACCCAGCCTGGAACGAGTACTTTGAAACTCCCATCAAATCCCGCATCGGCGCAAAGTTCCATGTGGATGTGTACGACTGGGACTTTGGTGATAAGGCTGACTTCCTTGGGGCCACGCCAATCGATCTGGAATCCCTGGAGCCCTTCCAAGCCAAGGAAGTCACTCTGCCCCTGGATGGCAAATCTGGCGCGATCCGCCTGAGCCTGCTCTTCAAACCTACCTATGTGATCCGCGCTCGCCAAGGCTCCTCCACCTTCTCTGGCACCTTCGCTGTCCCCGGCAAGATCGTCGGCGCCCCCGTTAAAGGTGTTGGTTTCGTCGGTGGCAACGTCGTCCGCGGCGCCTCCTTCCTCAAGCACGGCCTCATGTCGCGCATCCACAAAGACAAAAGCGAAGAAGCCGCCGCCATCATGAACAGCATTGAGGAACCTGAGCCCGTCAGGGGCGACCGTCTCACCCCAGCTGCCTCCCTCGTCGAAGGCTCCCCATCCCCCACCCCGCAGAAGGAACACAGCCGCAACCGCAGCACGGCCTCTCAGTTCGGCGATCGCCTCAGCGTCTTCGGAGGTGGCGGTTCCGGTGACAAGGGCTCCGCCAACATCACTATTGTCTCGGCTGCTAACTTCCCCACCGACGCCAATCTCCGGGTCATCATCCGTGTCCAGGGTTCCAAGGGCGCAAAGGAAGTCCACAAGACCAAGGCTCACAAGAACTCCTCCGGCACAGTCACCTTTGACGACTCCTTCCGTGTGCCCAACACTACTGCCGACGCCCAGTACCAGGTCCGCGTCGTTAACCACGCCACCTTCGGCTCGGACGCTACCCTCGGCGAAGCGCCGTTCTTCGTTGATGATCAGGGTTCCGTCGCCGGCCAGGATAAGGTTATCACTGTTGGCGACGGTGTCGTTACCATTCGTTCTAGCTTTGTATCCTCAGATGGAGGGTTGCGACCTACTACATCGCACTCGACCGCTGGTACTCCCGAACCCACTGATGGTCCGGGAAGTCCTGATTCGAGAAAGCCCCGTCGCAGCTTCTTGAGTAAGAGGTCTGTTAGCGGTGTTTAAACCACACTCTTTTTTTTTTTACTTTTATTATCCGCTTTGGAACTGCCTTGCCTTTTTTAGGCTGAAGAGTATATGAAAATATGAATTGCTTTCACTTGTTACTAATTGATTTTTTTTTCGTGCTTGTTTTGATATCCTTTATTTTCCCTCTCGTTTCCCCCCCCCCTCCTCCCTATCAATATGAATTCAAATGTTGAGATGGTTCCTGGACATACCACGTCGCATGGATATGACATGGAGATGACATGGCGATGACATGGAAAAATGAAAATAGCCCGAGTAAAAATAGTCGAAAACCAATAGTTTGCGCCACACGAAAAAGCCGAAAACAAGGCTGAGTCTAAGACCCAGGACCCATTGTCTCACTTTGGAATCTTAAAGGGGCTTCTGACGAGGCCACTTCGTATACGGAGTGTTAAGTTACATGTTATATGGTATTCTCATCACATTCTTATATTGTAGGGCTTTATATTAAAATAAAATTGGTCTGGGGCCCTTTTTTCCCTTTTCTTTTTAACTCGCGTCTTTTTTCCCCCGAAACTTGGTCTGCACAGCCCTGGGCGATCTGCACCTTTGATGCTTAGGCCTCTTAAGAGGGTTGAATAGGTACTCCCAATGTACAAATACAAATGTACGTGGTATTGGGTAGATATATAATTGTACGAAGTACGGAGTACGGAGTAGATGATTGAGGTAGAGACAGTACTCCGTGTTCTGATAGCTGCATATTATTTTTAGATTCAACGGAACGGAATATTAGCCTCATTTATTTAGGGAAGAGGCGTGTGGTGGAGTCCATAATTCGTCCCACTTGCCACTTTTGACTTTTTTGTTGAGAAACCATGAAACCATGGGAGGAATTAGGAGGAAATAGGAAATAGGAAATAGGAATTACTATTTGCAATAGTATACATATGTTTGTGAGAATAGGGGGGATATGTACGGAGTATTGAAAATGAATATGAACATTCTACCTGCATTTTGTGCTTTCCAATATATCTAGTTGATGTTGTACATTTGAATGGCAGTCGACAGTACGGAGTACTCCGTACTACAGACTTGGCTATATTGTATATATTGTACAATATCAAGGTCAGGTGAACATCTTATGCATCTAGTCTTAATTAGGGGGAGTTAAGAAACCATTGAAACCTGAAACTGAAACAAGGCGAAAAGGAGGATGGGAGGAGGATAGGACGATAGGAGCTTGTATATCTGGTGGGGTCTAATCCTACCGGGACTAGCTCTTTTTTAAGGTGGAGAGAAAGAAAAGGGGTCTGGATTGACAGTGGACTTGTGTACTCCGGAGGGGTCTAAGGGTATAGTAATATGGTTAGGATGGTAATTCTGTCCACTGACTTGGAGTAGATAGGTTTCATAGAGAAATGTGTGTAGGGTGTTAGTTCCCGAGCTTCAGCCCGTGGGCATGTCAGTGGTAACTGACATGGGGATGCAAGGAGAAGATAAGAGGGAATACAGTAGGAATAGAAATAACCAGAAATAACCAGAAATAACAGAGAAGTAGATATTTAGGATCCTATAATGCTTATAATATGCTTATAATCCTTATAATCCTTATAATATAATATGATATGATATAATATATGATATTCTCTTATAAAGTCCTAAAATATACCTAAATAAGGTCCCCATAACAAATATAAAAATTACGGGTCCCCCACTCTCCCTTTTTTCCCCTTCCCTTTCTTTTATAACCTCTGCCATATCTCTCTCCTCCTTCCCCTCTTTATCACTATCCTTAGGAATTGATCTGTGAGTTGTTCTCCATCCCCGCCTATGACGGCAGCTTGACATGGACAAGTGGCAATAGCCCCCTCCTTTCTATCTTTTAGAGCTCCTAGCTGAACTGCTTAAATGGAGCCACGTTTCCTCCCTTTTTCACTGAATCTGCCACTGACCTCACATTCTCTTATAATAGCCAGTTCCCTCCAAATACCCCATATCTCATCATTTATAACACTTATAACTCATAATGGGCTCCAAGGCTCTTCCCACTCACCTTCGGGCCCCTGCCGAGAGCGAGGCCTTTGGTGGAAAGCACCATGGCAAGACTCAATCGCACATGGTAAGTGTCCTTCAGGCGGTGAATCCCCGCGTGGAATCTGTGAAGCTTCGTTCTTGCCATTTTGGTCGTTCCTGCTGTTTTGGGATTGTTTTAGTTGTTTCCTGGACGCGTTCTGCGTTCTCGCTGAGACTTTGTTCCTCTTTTCTTCCCTTCATCACTACACTATTCTCCTTGCCCCATTTGTTGAATCATCCAGTTTCTTTGTGTTTTGAGCCACTCATCAAATTGTGTCAATTCTTCTCTTTGCAATGGCTACCTTAGCCCCCCCGTTTGGTCCAGAGCTGACCCGTGAAACCTCCCACCAGGCATTCGAGAATGCCTCCACTAGCGTCGCCGCCTCACAAATGCGCAATGCCCTGAACGCCCTCGGCGACAGCGTCACCGACCCCAACGAGAAGAAGCGTTTCGAGGCCGAGATGGACAACTTTTTCGCCCTGTTCCGCCGTTTCCTGAACGACAAGGCCAAGGGCAATGCTGTCAACTGGGATAAGATCGCCCCTCCTCAGCCTTCCCAGGTTGTTGGCTACGATGAGCTCGGTGCTGATGCCTCCGTCGAGTTCCTGAACAAGCTCGCCGTTGTTAAGCTGAACGGTGGTCTCGGTACCTCCATGGGTTGCGTTGGTCCCAAGTCCGTCATTGAGGTCCGTGAGGGCATGTCCTTCCTCGATCTCTCTGTCCGCCAGATCGAGCACTTGAACCGTAGCTTCAACGTCAACGTCCCCTTCGTTCTCATGAACTCCTTCAACACCGATCAGGACACCCAGTCCATTATCAAGAAGTACGAGGGCCACAACGTCGACATCATCACTTTCAACCAGTCGCGCTACCCCCGCATCATCAAGGACTCGCTCCTGCCTGCCCCCAAGAGCTTCGACTCTCCCCTCCAGGATTGGTACCCTCCCGGACACGGTGACGTTTTCGAGTCCCTGTACAACTCCGGCACTCTTGACAAGCTGATCGAGCGTGGTATCGAGTACATCTTCCTGTCCAACGCCGACAACCTCGGTGCCGTCGTTGATCTCCGCATCCTGCAGCACATGGTTGACTCCAAGGCTGAGTACATCATGGAGTTGACCGATAAGACCAAGGCTGATGTCAAGGGTGGTACCATTATTGATTCCGACGGCAAGGTCCGCCTGCTCGAGATTGCCCAGGTGCCCAAGGAGCACGTCAACGAGTTCAAGTCCATCAAGAAGTTCAAGTACTTCAACACCAACAACATCTGGCTGAACGTCCAGGCTATCAAGCGTGTTGTTGAGGAGAACGAGTTGGAGATGGAGATCATCCCCAACGAGAAGTCCATTCCCGCCGATAAGAAGGGTGAGGCCGATCAGGCTATCTACCAGCTGGAGACCGCCGTCGGTGCGGCCATCCGCCACTTCAAGAACGCCCACGGTGTCAACGTGCCCCGTCGTCGCTTCTTGCCCGTCAAGACCTGCTCCGATCTGATGGTCGTCAAGTCAGACCTGTACCGTCTTGAGCACGGCCAGCTGGTCATGGACCCCAACCGTTTCGGTGGTGTCCCCGTTATCAAGCTCGGTTCCGACTTCAAGAAGGTCTCCGACTTCCAGAAGCGCATTACCAGCATTCCTCGCATCGTCGAGTTGGACCACCTCACTATCACTGGACCTGTTAACCTTGGCCGCAACGTCACCCTTAAGGGAACTGTTATTATTGTCGCCTCCGAGGGCAGCACCATTGACATTCCCCCTGGATCCGTGCTTGAGAACTGTGTTGTGCAGGGTAGCCTGAGAATCCTCGAGCACTAGATGTGTTCGTCTGATTCTGCTGTCTTGGATCACAGATCCGTCACAGTGTTTGGTTTTTTCTCGTTTTAACTGGTACATCCGAGGCTATGGATTCCATGGAGTATGCAAAAGAAGTACTTGTATTACATTACAATAATCCAGCGTCTTTTTTCTTTCTTTCTTATTGGGTTTGTTTTAGTCTAGACCTGACTTTGATTCCCAAGTACTGTGACTGTTGCTCAGACTATTCTCAATGCATTACCAGTTTAATTCGTTCAATACATATGGAAGATAATATTATAGGTAGTCCAGTTGTGCCATGAATGCCTCCGTCTTTTTTTCCGCTACTGGATATATATATCCGCAATAGTAGAACCTGAAACACCTCATTCAGCCTCGACATCGCCAAATCCAAACTTCAACTACAAGCAATAAATTCCAAACACAGACTACGCCATTGCCTGAAGGCAAATAAACTCCTATTATAATACCTATTATAATAGGCGGGGAAAAGTTCCCCATGATCTCTTCACAACGTCATTCGCGGCAAAACAAGCCCATTCGCCCTACTAAATCTTGTGCCCAGAAACAATCTCAAGTATATCGTCCTACAATCATTCGAAACAGGATATTCCTTGCAACAATATGCATTCCTGATCTTGTACAGTTTCAACTTCGTTTTTTTCTTTTCTTGTATATTGTCAACAGTACATACTCGACTGTATATCTCACTTTCCTACATATTCTTTTTTTTACATACGTTTCTTCACATATTTGGACCATTCTTATCTATATATTACATTCTACATTTGAAGCCAGAAGAAAACGAAAAGCAAAAGCAAGGCAAACGGATATCGATCTGCCCATGTCGGAATATGAGGGGGCATCAACGTCGTCTTGTACCAGGTCCCTCGCCTTCGGAGCATGACCACGAACATGAAAACTACCATGAACATGATCTTGAAAATGGTAGTCCACCAGCCGAGGAAGGGAAGGGTCCTGGTACGTGGAAGAAGAGAGTGTCGACTGCTTGTTTGGCTTGTAAGAAGTCAAAGAGGAAGGTGAGCTTTGTTATTTATTATACACTACCTACTGCATGTAGATCTGTATCTACATCTATATCTATATCTATATCTACATCTACATGCACATCCATCTATAAACCACAACAAACTAACACAACCAAGTGCTCCGGCACATCCCCCTGCGCAAACTGCCAAACCTTCAAAAGAGTCTGCATCTTCGACGAATCCCTCGACCAACGCCGCCGCGTCGCCGCAAAACGAACAGCAGACGAACTCTCCTACCACCGCGACCTCCTCTCAGATCTGTTCAAGCTAGTCCGCGAAGCAAACGAATCAGACGCCCTGCACCTGCTAACTATCATCCGTCACAATGCCCCAGCAGACGAAATCCGCGCCTACATAAATGAAACACTCGCCGCCCTCGCTTCATCCACTTCCACATCAACATCAATATCAACATCAACATCTGCTGCCCACAAGCAGGAAACTGTCGCTAAGCTCGAGGATATGCGTCAGCTTATCAATGTCCAGGGTACCGGTCCTACTTTCAGAAGGAAGGTCATGGATATACATTACCTGTGTGACTCGGCCCCTTGTGAGGTTCCTGCGAAGCCCTGGACGAGGGTTACCGCTGATGCGGATTTGGTCTCACATCTTGTTTCGTTGTATTTTGCTTGGGATTGGCCGTTTACTGCGGTTTTGGATAAGGAGGTTTTTGTTAGGCATATGGCGAGGGGAGTGCTTGGGTCTGAGTTTTGTAGTCCGTTTTTGGTTAATGCGGTGCTCAGTAATGCTTGTGTGAGTATTTATTTTCCCCTTTATTTTCTCCTTTCTGTTTTGAAGTGAAGTTTGGAGTTGGATTTCGTTGTTGTGCTTGTGTTGGTTCCGTTGCTGATTGGCTTCTTGAGTACTTTTCTGAGTTCTCCGAGGCTTATGTTGTTCCTGGTGATATCTCTTCTAAAGGGTGTGATTTCCTTGCTGAAGCAGAGAGGTTGAGAGGTGAGGAGAGTTCACAGCCTAGTTTGGCAGGTTTGCAGGGGACGTTGTTGATGTATGAAAGGTTCGTATAGATATCCCTTGTCCTGTTGATTAGGGCTATTCTGACATGGACAGATATGCAATGTCCCGCGAAGACGATCTGGGCTATATCATGCTGCACCAGGCTATCCGAATGGGCGAGGCATTAGGTCTGGTCGGGAGTACAGGACCTAGAATGGCTTCAGGCGAGTTATCCCATGACATGGATATCTCATGCAAACGCACGGCTTGGGGTCTATTCAACGTCGACACGTAAGTGAACCTAACCCTATTAACACTCGCCCTTCGAACTTATACTGATATCTGCAGGATGGTCCATACATCCTTCCTCCGCCCAAGTCTCATCGACCATGTCAACATGGCCCGTCTGGATATCAACCAGCCCGAAGACCAAGCCCTCTGGCAGCCATACCCAACCCACCGTGATCCGCGCCCGTCATTCTTCAGCCAATACTTCGACGAAGTCTGTAACCTGTCAACGATTGCGCGTGATATCTCCCGCAGCATGTTCGCAGACCACAGGAGCAACACTGCCCTCCGGCCTATTCACCGCCAAAGCCGCGAGGATCTATACGACCGGATCCGTCGCTGGCACGATCTTCTCCCCGAGGACTTTGATGTACGGTACAGACCAGCTCCGCACATCATCCTACTGAAGTAAGTACCATGCCAAGAACAATCCGTCTTACCGTCTGCTATGCAGTCCCGAAAATAAAATACTTATCCTACATAGAATGCGCTACAACGCCCTTATTATAAACCTCTTCAGCTGCATCTCCGAAGACGAAGTCCCGCCCGTACCCTTCGAGCCCAAAACACCCGAAAGCCCACCGCGCCACACCCCAGAAAAAAAATACAACGCGCGCGAAGTAACGCAGAGCGCGGCGCGCGGCATCGCTGCCCTAACACGTCTACATAGACGCGAGTTCGGGGTTAGTCGTGCACACCAGTTTGCGATGTACGCAATCAACCTAGCGCTGTTTACGATGCTCGAACAAGACTCGTTCGATGTGCTGGATGAAGACTTCCTTACCCTTGCGAGTGCGTTCTCTGTTGTCGCGAGTCGGTCTGCACTGGGGAGGAATCTGTTTCATATTTTCCGGCAGTCGGTTCGGGCGAAGGCGCAGGGACATCGGATTCGCGAGGCGAGTGCTGTCCCTGATGAGTTGAAGGATTTGTTTGATGAGGCTTCGAAGGAGAGGGGGTGTAGTCGGTTTGATGAGTATGCTGATGGGCTTGAGAAGTTGAATCAGAAGGATAAGTACCATGGGATTGGAGACGGGGGCGGGAAGGGCTTGCAGGATTATCCTGGACTTGGACTTTCCGATATGCTGGATCGGTATGAGAGTCTTAGTCTTGGCAAGGATGATGTTTGGGTGGAGAGGTATCGACCTGTTGGGTGTTGAGACGGGAAATGGGAGACAATATACAGTGGATTTGTCGTCATTGTCGTCATTTCCTTCCGTCTCATGCGCCTCTTAGGTACATTTCGTCTTGGAGTGGCGATATGTGTGGATCTACTCCATAGATATAGATCGGACGAGTTCAGGGCGATGTCTAAGGTGACACGAGGAGAATCCTTTCGAATGTGACAACTACTGACAAGTGATTACAAGTGATTACAAGTGATTGGCAACGAATTAGAGGATAACCCCCGATGACCGGGAGTTGATAGGTGGTTTATAAGAGTTGACTGGGGGTGAGATATCCTCTGACGTCAAACCAGCAGTTCGACCCACCAAGTGGCGATGAGGATATCACCTCCACGTTGGGATATCTGGGATATTTTCCAAAGTGTTAAAATGAAAACACTGAGATACAATTCCCTGATCCCTGTTTTTCTGGTTTAAATTGTTTTTTTGGTCATGGTCTTGTCCCTTTTTTGTAACTTCCCCTCCTACCTCTATATTTATGTCGATAATATCGATAAAATATGCATAATTCGGAGAGTCAAGATGATATGAATTTCGAGGACTACGACTGGACGCCATTAAATTCTGGATCTATACCGCTACATTCCTATCCCACACCTATCCCCTTTGAGCCAATTCAGACCCCCATCCAAGCCCCCTCACAGTATATGCCTGCCCCGTCAGCAGCTGGAAGAAGTACTACGCCGAAGGTAGCTATCCCTCGCCTAGCCGGTTCTGACGCTTTGCTACACGGGCGCCGACGGTCAGCACGGGCCTGCGAGCCATGTCGCCAGCGCAAGATCAAATGTGATGGTATTCGGCCGTCGTGCGGACAATGTGCATATCACAATCACAGCTGCTCCTACGAGGATGTTAAGCGAGTGCGCGACCAGAAACGGCTGGGGTCCTTGGTCGAGCGAGTGGATACATACGAAGCCCTTCTTCGTGACCTAGAAGCCGAGGTAGACCCGCCGACAGCTCGAAAGATCAAAAAAGCATTGAAGGTAAGTCCAGTCAATGTCAAATAAAGTCAAATGAAGTTCGGGTCTCACTCGAGACTCGGATCTTGTGATTTGAGTCCCGAGTTTAGACTCTGACTGTTTGGCATTTGGCAAATTAAGTCCAAAATTGGGAAAACCCCTAGGAAAAATGTCGACTCCGATGATTCATCTACATCTATGGGCTCACTCGATGCTATCGACCAGGTCGACGAGGACCTCAATCGCACTGAGGACACTCGTGCCGCGGGTTTCTTTGGGAAGAATTCAGAGGTCAATTGGATTCGCAAGCTGGAGAGCGGCATGGGTATGAAGAGTCCACAGGAATATGTGCCGAATCCTTTCTACATGGAGAGTCATCGTGATCCAGCGTCAATTCAGCAGCAGCAACAGTTATTGGAAAAGCAAATTCCTACTTCTATGATGGATTATCATCTGGATAGCCTGGATATCCCGCTGATTGAACCATGCGACCCATTGACTGTGCCCCCGCGGGAATTGGCAGATCGATACTTCGATGCCTACCTGACCAACGTCCATCCGACGTTCAGTGCAATTCGGAAGATGACCTTTATCTCCCAGTATCAGAAGTTCTTTAATAATGCATCAACACCACCCCGGAAATGGCTGGCCATTCTGAACATGATCTTTGCTATTGGGTGTCGCTATTCTCGACTCATACATGACCCCCAAAGCACCAGCCAGGAAGACCTGCTATATCTCACCCGGGCGCGCCATCTCGGTCTGCATAGCAATGTGCTATTCGAGCACACTGATCTCCAGCAGATCCAACTCGAACTCCTTGTAGCTATCTACCTGCTTTGCCTGGGCCAGGTTAACCGGTTGGTCCTATTTCTCTATTCTCTCAGCATCACACTAACTCCACCACCTCCTCCAGAGCATCCAAATTCTCCAACATGGCCCTCCGCTCAACCCTATCCCTCGGCATCAACCTCCGCCTGACAGATGACCGCACCAAAGACGCCGCCAAAGAAACCCGCGGCCGTATCTGGTGGTCCATCTATTCCCTCGAGCACCTTATAACCTCAATGACCGGCCGTGCCTCCTGCGTCGGCGAAGGCCTCTGCTCGGTCCCCGCACCCCTTCCTTACGAAGAAGAAACCTTCGACCAACCCGATGCTAAGCGCCTTCTCCAAGATCCCATCCTCCGTGAAGCCCAACTCCGCTCCACCCTCTTCGAATCCCCCAGCCAACACCGTTCCCCCTCATCAGTAACCTCCTGTCCACCCTGTGCATCCCTCTTCTTCTACTTCCTCGTCGACCTAACCCTCATAACCCACGCCCTCATGAACAAAGTCTACAGCATCGAAGGCCTCCGCAAAGGCTCCAGCCAAGTCGAATACCACGTCCAAAAATACGCTCTCCAAATGGACCGCTGGCTATCAAAACTTCCCCCATTCTACCAATTCACCATCCCAAACAAAACCCCCTGGCACACAAACAATCTCCAACTAGACGACCATTCCGCCCCTTTCGTCCGCGAACGCGTCTGTCTAGCAATGAACTACTACTCCGCCCGCATAACCCTCTGCAGACCATGTCTAAGCCACATCCACCAATCCCCACGGCATACATCCCCAACCGGCGAGCCCACCGCGCGCGGGAAACTCCGCTCTGAAATGGCCACGCAATGTCTGCAAGCTTCCTGCGCCCTCATCTCCGTCCTCCCAGAAGACCCAAACATGACATGGCTGGCCCGCACCGCGCCCTGGTGGAGTATCCTGCATTTCCTCATGCAGGCAACCACGGCTCTATTACTGGGGTTGTCGCATTGCTCTGGACAACATGCGTCCAACAGCCCAGACCGCGCGAATCCGTTCCTCTCGCCTGCTACGCCGTCCATCGCGCAGGGATCGGGGCTTTACCCGCCGTTGCTGGAGAAGGATTTCGGTACGGCTGTTGCTGCGACGAAGAAGGCGCTGGCTTGGCTTCATACTACTGCTTCTGTGGATCCGGCTGCGCGGAGGGCGTTTCTGCTCTGTGATGGTATTGTTAGGAAGATTGCGCCTGGGCTGGGAATTGATTTAAGTGAGTGGCCGGATGGGAGTTCTTTTGAGGGGTTGGTGGAGGGGAGGGAGAGGGGGTCTAGTGGGAATGGGAATGGGAATGGGAATGGGAGTTGGGGGGATAGTAGTGGGAGTAATGGACATGATAGTGGGAGTGGGATGGAGGCGTTTGAGGAGTTGGTTGATTTTGAAGGCGGTGTTTTTTAGTTTCAGTTGAGCGTCATTCCATTATTATGGTTGTATACTTTGACGAGAATATTTATGAACGAATACGATGAAATCCAATTTTGATATCTGACCTGTACAATAAGTTTACCTTATGATATGTAATCTGGAGACCGAATACATCAAGTACGGCGGTTTGGCCGAGTGGTCTAAGGCGATTGACTAGAAATCAATTCCGTTCGCGGGCGCATGTTCGAATCATGCAGCCGTCGTTTCATATCTTTTTGCTGATGTTATTTTTACCAAATCCGGCTAGAACCGAACTGGCAGTTTTGTGGGGGTCGGGTAGTGCATGTATACTTTTTTGGTTTTGAATGCACCGGTGAGGTTCGAGGGTTAGCTGAATTGGCCGCTAGCGCTAATGTGTACAGATATAAAGCAATCTCTTAAGTTGGCTGTGGTGATATCGCATGCTCTCACTCAAAGAGACCATGCATTACCCAAGGATCAAAAAGTAGCTCCTTAGCAGACGGCCTTTTTTCAGGGAGCCAACATAGCATTCGCCGAAGAAAACGTAAAAAGTCCTCCTTTTCATCACCCCTGAGTCTCTCTTCCAGTGCTTCGAGATTGCATTCTGGTATAGCAGCTGCACCTTTCCAATTACCTACAACTGTTACCGCTGCCATGCATTTGAATAATTGCTGGGGGGATGACTGCACAAACCATTTGCATCCCAAAACTCGTTGCTCCTTGCGCTGCGGTCGAGAAGTTCGACAGGAGGGCGTCCCAGGACTGCCTGCATCTCAGCAAGATGATACCCGTCATCAAGTTTACGTGCGGAATTTCGAGCTCTGAAAAGGTGGCGAGGCTCCATTAAATCCCAGATCTGAGTCATTGTCAGTTTCGTGGTGGCCACAAGCGACTGCGGAGCCTTTTATCCTACCAATAACCCAACACTCCAGATGTCGACTTTGTAGTCCCAGCTAGTTTCTAGAATGACTTCTGGCGCTCGGTAGATGTCTGGCATGATGTCGCCTTCTTGGTTGCTCGTGCCTAATCGAGCCGAGCCTAAATCACAGAGAACGGGAGTCCCATAAGAGATAGGGAGGGGCCGTGAGAGGTAAACAGTGCGATTCTCGAAGATTTTGCGCGGAACAGGCTCGTCGAATTCTGCCTCTTCGAATTTGGATAGAATTGGAACATCCTCATTCTTGATGCCCAGGAGAATGTTATTTGGTTGGAGGTCTATATGCTGTTAGTTATTACTTTTTAGCCTTAGCCCTCGTGAGGTGAGGAATTTGAATGGACTGGTACCAACCGGTATGTATAACCCGTGCCTCTGTATGGAGGAAATCTAGAGCGGCAAGGATATTGCGGATGAGGATTCTCACCATGAAGCTGCTCATCGCTCCATCTGGGAGTAGATGAGCGAGGTGGCCGAGGCTGATCCCAAGGGGCGGATGCACCAGACAAGTATGGACACTACGTCTATCTGGATTACGTATGTGAAAGATCTCAATCAAGGGCCGTAGGAAAGTCTGACCGACATGGTTGGATTGGATAGCTCTGAGATGGCTGTAAATTTCGACCTCTTGAGCCACTGTCCTCGACGCTGTGTAAACTTTCAGTGTGATATAGCGGTGATCACTGGAATGCTGTTAGTTTGAATCTATACGGTAGAGACTGGGTGGTCTTACAATAAATCACGGCCTAGCCACACTGTCGCGCTAGATCCATAACCCAACTTGCCAACTACTTGATATCGATCGTTGAGTACCTCACCAATATTCACCGGATAGAATCTTTCGGGTCTGTAAGTGGGAATTGTCTCTTCTTCAATGGGAATAGAAGGGTCGATGATGTCCCATCCGGAACTGGGGAAGACGCGTGGTTTGGAGGGAGAGTGAAGATGAGCTACGCTACGCTTGCTCAGGCATATACGTCGAAATCCGGAGGTAGCTTTCGAATGATATGGCAATGATGGAGTAGGAAATAGGGCTAGGAAGCTGTGTAGTCGTCCTTTCTCCATGTTGCGTTCACCAAGAACCGTCGACTTGGTTTAATGGTGATCAGAGTGACATCGACCAGACTGCTTATATCCCATACTCATAACGTCCATCACAGCAATGAATAGCCAACCATGTGCGCCTATCTCAAACAGGGAAACAGGGCGGCAGGTAAATCAAGCGTACAAAGTAGGCGGCTCTGCGTACGGCTTTCCACGGAAGAGGAAAGCAGGTTCGAGGAAGCGATGATGGCGGTGTATAGTCTGATGCGGAAGGTATTTTTTTAGAAAAATATTGACGCTTCCTTTCCATTAAGACTTGTGGATGAGGCCCTTTGACAAAGGGGTAGATTGATGCCAATATACCTCGGTGGGGGCTATAGCCGGCAAAGGTGAGGTATTCATGATTAGTTCGAATTTCTTTGCCGCTTTTCACTCCGCCTACGCAGGTGTATAGTGGGTTTTCTATAGTATTGGTGCCTGAATATTTCTTAGGATGCCTGAATTAAAGCCGGCAGAAAATATGAATGTTAGTTAGTTAGTTAACGGTCTTAATTCAGGGCAAAACAAGGCATCAAGGCATCAATATTTACTAGAAATGGGGGTTTGGCAGTTAGCGCCTATACCGCTGCGTAGTGGACAGCAAGTGTAATATAGAAAAAGAGGCCTATAACCCTAATTGCTTAACCAAGGCGTATATACTTAAAGTAAACTAAATGGTTAATCTAATTGAATTTCATGCATATTGAAAATGTTACATTCCTATGTATCAATTTCCCAAATCATCCACTGCACTAAAAAAAAACCAATTTACCTTCGTCAATGTACTGCCTGTGTTGAACACAATCAAGTTAAAAACGACAACAACCTAGTATAAATAGTAATTTTCAAGGTTTCTCCCAGGCATGGATGTATCCACCAATCATAAATAAGTCATCTATGAGGGCAACCTACCTAGGTAGGTACGTATCTACGGAACTCTTGCCGACAAAGAAGCACCTACGTTGCATAGCTTCACTTTTCCTACAAAATCGTATTAAGACCATGATCTATACATCCGCTTCTTAATTCTCTGAGGTCGCTCAATACTATCTATTTCGCACCTAGGACAGCGCGAGTGCGAAGGAACTGAATATATGGTAGTGGCCGCGGGGATGGTTTCTATATGCATTCAATATAGTAAGCGTCTGCGCATCGCAACTTCCCAATTGTAGGAAATTGTACTATACAATGAGGTCGTAGAATATGATATCGTTTTCAATCGTCCCCCCCCCCAAGATAGCATATATCAACCCAAACCCAACCGCAGAACATTCGGTGTTGTTTTTTCTACAAGATGAACCGTGTCCTTAATCGAACATTTCAAACCACTGCTGCCCGTGCTATCAAGTGGATCGGAAAAGTATCCGTTGATGATGTTGTGCATATAAACAAAGACGAAGCATGGATAAAGGCCCTTTTCATTTCTGCATCAGATGCTGAGCTCAAGGCAAGTCTCGTGGCATAGAAGTTCTATTTAAAAATGGGTGTTAACAATCCATCAGAACCCAAATATAGTGAGCGCTAAGATACAGTGTGTCTGTCCATCTCGTTTCAATATTTTCTTCACTAATTGACACCTTTAAAGAGGAGCATTGGCCCATTTGTCATCCAAGGACCCGACAGAAGAAGAAAAGGTCGTCACAGTGAGCTACTATAGTGCTAAAGGAACCAGGCTTTTGGGTTCTCATGTTCGTCGGGATGGCTCGAGCAAGTCATGGCCAAGCCGAGCAGGAAGGAGATGACGGCCCGCTGGTTAGCTTCGTTTAGCTTGTTAACCCAAAGCTGACCTTCTCCTCGTGGATGAGATCCATAAGGACATTTGTATCTATATCATCAACAAAGCCGGTTGGAAGATTAAAGCGAGGCAAGGACTACCTTGTTCTAGCCATATAGGGATTATCGCTAGTGCACCACTTGAGATTCTCCTAGTCGCTAAATCAGGCCGTAATACCTGACAGATTAAGTGAGAGTATTTAACCGCTAGGTCAAAAAAGATCATAATAACAATCGTAACGTCCGATTATCGCTGCAGCGGTGTATACTATATCAGGCCCTAGTCTCCGCGAAAGACCATACCCCGAATATATCAAACGTCCTATACCCACGATAACTTGACCGCCGACAACATTTTCCTAGACTACAGAGGCTCCTCTAAGTGGCAAGTGGTGCAGTTAAATTGAGTGTAGGCTTATACAATTACAAGGTCTGTGCGGGATATGACGACGGTCACTGTGTCAGTAGAAGATACGTGTCAACCAGACACATGCATATGAATTATTCCGCAGGGTTCATTCCATCCATCCATTAGCGAGAGGTTATCCAGGGTTATAATAAATCTATCCAGGGCTTGTTATTGTTTCTGTTTTGCCATTTCATGATATCTCGATACAAGTTCCCATAATGGCAATTTGGCATTGTGATGTTGACGGTTGCGATAAACCCTCTGTTCGCACATATGGAGACTGTATCCTTTGTGATCTCCATCTTTGCGTGAAACACCTTAGGCCAGGGTTTCATACATGCCCAAAGTGGCAGGTTTGTCAATCGCGTCCTAAGAATGGAAATGGCTACTGATTCTTTTTGGCCTGAACAGGATGAGCATGATTATGACCCTGCTGCTCAGGCAGCTGAAAAGAAGGAAATCACAACTCTTATTGGAAGGATTGACATATTAGCGCTTACTCAGCGCGCGAGCAGTCTCCGAAATGGCCTTGCATGCTCCGTGGCCCAGGGTCTACAATATGATAGGGCATTGCGCAGTTCAGTTATGGGAGGCATGAATTATCATATCGAGATTTTATTTGAAGATGGCATCAGCTGGCTCGCACGAATCCGAAGATTCAACGCTACTTCTCCGCCCCGGGAGCTGCGGGATTATATACTGCGCAGTGAAGTCTCAACCTTGCAGTTCTTGAGCAAAACAAAAGTCCCTGTTCCTATGGTTTTTGACTTCAATCTGGACGAATCAAACCCTGTTGGTGTTGGTTATATCCTTATGGAGAAACTGCCTGGCAAATCTCTGCGCTGGTCTCTTGCTACCCCAGAGCAGAGACAAAGGGTCACTAGTCAACTTGCGGATATCTATATTGAATTGAAAGGGTACCCCTTTTCAGTGATTGGCTCTTTCAGTCAGGAGGGCTCTTCTCACATTGGCTCTATTGCACGAGAGTCTTTAACCGACTTTCAAGACTCGCATATGAGAATGCTAGGGCCTTGTTCATCTTCCGAAGAATATTTCAAAGCACACATTCAATTGATATTGGATTTGATCACACGACAAGAATCCTACGTCAACCGCTCAGTCGATGCTTTCCTAATACACCGTTTCCTACTAGACACCGTCCCTACAATAGTTTCAGGAAATGATCTCGACGATGGGATGTTCTACTTGAAACATGCGGACGAAAAGGGTGATCAGATCCTCGTTGACAACGACTTCAATATAACAGGCATTATTGACTGGGAATGGGCGCAGACAGATTCGAAATCGGCTGCTTTCAATTCGCCTATTGTGCTCCTTCCTGTGGCGGATTTCTACAAAGGAGTTGATCATATTGGTGAAGACGAAGCTTTTTTCGCTAAGTGCTTCGAAGAGAAAGGACACCCGGATCTTGGGGAGATAGTCAGAAATGGACGGCTTCTTCATCGAATCCAATTTTGTTGTGGGTATGACCTGGATGATTGGGATGGGTTTATTGGGCTCTTTTTCGGGCTGCTTAAGATATTAGGCATCGAAGGGGATTCAAATTGGGAGACTTGGAAAAAGGAGGCTCTCGAACGATACCGAGAAGATTTTCAATTAAAGCAACTCCTCCAGCTGTCCGAAGCTAAATAAAAGTGGGCACATTCTGAATCATACGCTTTGTAACGCAATTCGCAGTTTGAACTTGAGTACTGCGCTAGATGGTCTCAAGCCAAAAAAAGAAATCCTTTCCTATTTAGAGGCACTGCTCGTCTAGAGTGAATCCCCCCCTCCCCAATCCAAGGTGGAGTAACGAGCCAATTGCAAGCCGTACTCTGTAGGGACTTCTAGAAAAAAACATAGTCCAAGATGTGGACTAGACGAAAAAGGAGCCAAATTCGTTTTTGGTGTCTGTATCCACCACCAGGGTTTGGCAGCAGCGAGGTAGAGTTTGCGCTGTTTCTCAGCCTCAGGTAGATTTCCTGTCGCTGAGTGCCCAATGCCCTTACCTTAGTGTGTCATTGTGGTTGTGATGTGATGCAGTAGAGGTCCTGATAATGGAGAATTGAGAGGTTTTTCAGATCATTCCAGAGACCATATCGGATGTAGACATGGATGCGGACCGCTTTGAAGAACTTGAGCCAGTCGGCTAGTAGGGGCGATTCAACGCACAGTACGTCGTCATTTATCGAGGCCTCCATTCGATCGACATTTTGTAGTGCGACCTTGGACTACCCCGAGAGCATGGCAGCGTATATGAGAGAGTAGTAGTTATGCAGTCGATAGAAACTATACATATTCTTTGCACCGTTACGGGCTAGGTACTTCTCATCTGCTCGGACAGCAGCCGTGTTGGTATCGACCTCTTCGCGGTACTGACCCAACAGCACCCATAGCCGGAGTGGCCGACATTTCCCAAAAATGGATAGACATATGCGAGAGATTGGGGTGTGTCTTCACGAAGGGATTACGGAAACCCTGACAACAGAGCCGTGGAATGTCAGACGGGAGAAGTCTCAATGGGGAGCCCTGCTTTGATATGAAACATTTTGCGTTGAGCGATATGCATTTCAACATCAACGCTCATGGCGTGACTGCAGGCGTGGTTGATTTCATTATAGTCCTCGACAGAGTGGTCAACAAGGTAGCGAGCCTTCATGGCTTCGATGAGAGCATGCTCCACAGCTGTGGCAGAGTCGATACTGGGAAATCTGTGCACCAGGCGGGTTGCATCGGGACATGTCTACATGCTCCGTTTGAGGTCGATCGGACAAATAGCCTCCAGGGTTTGTTGTAATTGGGAACTAATGCGTAGGCGAGGCCCTAATATGCCATCGCACAAGCCTGGTCATAAACGACCGCCTACTCGAAGCATCGGTACGCCTCGTCACGATTGAAGGAGTAGCACCAGATCAGACCGCGGTCGAACCAAACTTGCGCAGGCTCACTTTTGGTGCTGATTTTGCAACTATACGTTCCAAGATTGTAATAGTCTTTCCCATCCTGGTTATTGGGATGGCTCAATCGAGGACTAGATTTATTGTCAATTTGAGTTGGAATTGAGGTTTGGAAAATAAGTAAGTTCTGCGGAATCTGAACCATACCAAACAAGTTGAGCGGCTTTTATGTGCCTGCTCAGAAGAGTAATATTAGTAAACGAAGAGCCCTGGAGGGCCTCAGGGGATCAGGCTATTTCAAACGCCCGATTACAAAACTCTCCAATTAAGGCATAATGCAGATGTGATAAGCCACATTACTATAGACTAAGGTATCGCTATATGGAAACTACTTCATATTAAGAGTTTTGTAGCGCAGGCAATAAGGCAAATTTGCTGTCTAGCTATTTGTTTACAAGTCTTACCGAATGAATAGCAGATGCAATTACTACTAGTATGCCTTTGATTCCCACAGGCAATTGGAGTGCACGGGGCCTTCCATTTTTCTAGTTCATGTAAATCCATGTAAACCATATACCTTCTACTATCAATGAGTACGTAGAATGATCAGAAATACAGAGGAGAATCAATGCTTACGGATAAGTGATTTAAAAACAATTCTTCAGCTCTCTGACAAATGCGTGGGGACCTTTGCGGAGGACCAGGCTCGAATGCGTGGCCCCCAGTACCAAAAGCAAATTGGGATAGGAACCAATGCCACACTGACAGCACCCAGGATAGTGGTGGTGCGTGCGACCCCGAGTGCCTCAACCATCTGAGTTGCGAATAGAGGAAAGACAGCACCAAAAATACTCCGTATCGACCCATTCACCCCCATTGCACTATTAGCCATACTCGTGTAGTTGTCAACAATGTAGTTGAACCCCTGGATAAACAGTAAATACATGCCGCACCCAATCAGGAAACTGGCAAAGATGGGGCTTAGCCATGAGACGTCCGGAGTGGCCGTCCAGGCAAACCAGAACATGCCAATTGGAACCATTATACCCCCTACAATCATAGGGGGCATGCGCCCTTCAGGTATAAAGGAGCCATCAGGTGCGTGACAGCGGTGGCGGAAGTAAACCTGGTTGTGGATGGTGATTCCAATGGATCCGGCAAAGACACCACAGACAATGGCTAGAAGAGGGAGATATTCTAGACTAGTAGTCCATTTGCGGTCATTTCCAAAGGCGATAGGATAGGTTTGATAGAATAGGAAAAGAATCCCATAAACAACAGACTGATATAGAGTCAGAAGACTCAAAATAGGCTGGGTGGTGAGCAGCCCTAGAGTATTGGTTAGCGATGTAGTATTCCCACAGTGTTGATTCCAGCTAAGAGGAGACCTGACGTACAGAATGGTCGAATCAGATATACCTTTGCTACCTGTTCCAGGCTGAGGCCTTCCTTGTCCAATGCTACTTTGATATCCGGGTCACCGGTCTTCTTTTGAAGGTCTCGTGCCTTCTTAGACATAATCACTGGGGGATACGTCTCCGGAAAGACGAGTGCGCAAACAAGTGAAGCACCCAGACCCACGATGATAACAACCCACATGTTCCATCGCCAGTTGAGCGACGAATCGCCCATAATAAATCCCCCAAATATGGGGCCAAATGTAGGGCCAGAAAAGACGAGAGAGACCGCCAAAGCCATGGCTATTCCACGTTGGGCCATTGGCCAACAGTCACTGACAATCCCTCCGAAGATGGCGACCGGTGCTACCCCGAAAAAGCCTGAAAAGAAGCGGCCGATGAGAACGGTAGCGCAATTCGTGCCAAGAGCTGGCATTAGGCTGAAGAGGGAGGAAATGGTGATTCCCAATAGCATAGGCCATTTACGGCCGTAGTACTCAGAAAGAGGGCCAAAAGTGAGGAACCCAAAAGCGTAGCCCTCGACCTCAAAATTAGCTTTGATTGGGGAATATGAAGCCGACGAAGAGGAGGCGTAGATGTGAATATTATATTAGCTTACCAGTAGAAATAACGACGTCCCTAGCACACTAACTTCATGGCTGATCTTGAACGCCTCCATGAACTCCATATTCCCGGTCCCGAAGATGCTGCTGGCTACTGTTCCGATCAAATTCAGGACTGCCACCATGGAGGTTATCCAGATTCTTAAAGGGTATGACCAGTTTGCCGGAAGAGCAGAATCATCTTGTCCCTCGAATTTCACCAGAGATGGATAGCTATCCTCTTGGCCAGTCTCTTGGACGATTGTCCCCGACGAAGGGCCCATTTCCTTTGATAATGGCGTTGAAGGACGTGTTGATGACAAGGAATGGAAATCTCAGGCTCTGGAGATCCATGGTCCTACTTATATATGTGTAGGAAAAAATCATAATATGGATGCCGAATATCCACCTTAATATGAGAAATTCGCTCCGCTCACTGCTGGCAATGGGAATATTTCATAAGCAATCCATTTCCCCTGATACATAATCTACTTGTTTTCCAGATGCATACAAACTACTTACTTGTGCGGCTGTCTATAACTACTACCTAGGATTATATACGGACACCTTTGAAAACGCTTTGTAGCTTTTGAACTGGTACGAGCTATAATCGCCGAGATCACTTCCCGCGTGATAGAGTGCTTTCATGTTGTGGCGTTTGAACAAACACCGAGTCGCCGGGAGATTACCCCAAAGCTCTCTCTCGCTATAGTCTTGCTCGGTGGTGCATTACGCTAGCGGCCTTTTTTTCTTTCCAACGTTCTACTCATATCTCAATATTTATGACGTGTCACTCTCCGCGGTTGGCGATAGCCCTATTTTAGCAGAGATATATTTCCTAAAAGATTTGCTGGTGCTATTTATTATCTCGAACAAATGTAGATATAAAGACAGCATCTGCGAAATATATATATAACATGATACAGCATTTTATAAGGGAATAGGTCACCTTGTATGAGTGTGGCAAATTAATTCGTAAGTGGAAAGTTTAGATACTCCAAGATTAAGATCACAAGAAGTATTTCCGAGTGCTTGTTACCGCATGGACTTGGAGAAATGATTCAATCCATCATTGTGCTTTCATAAAGTCTCTCTGCCTCCTTAGCCATCAGTCCCACTCCCTCAAAGATCGCATCTGCTTTGAGAGATCTCCTCAATGCCTCTACCCCATATTCCAATTCTTCCACTAGCCGTTCCATGGCTTGTACCTCCGTCGACGCACTCGGTCGATCCAATAAGTAGTTGTAGCTGCCTAGGTTTCCAGAACACATTGCCGTACGGACATTCCACAGCACCATTGTCAACGTAGACAATCCCTGCATCTGACAGCAGGCCATGTAGGGTATGGAGCGAGGAGAAGCTGGCAGTTGCCGGATTGACCAAGGTTTCGGGGTCTCCAAATCAGATGTGTCAGAATATATCGGGTTTGGATAAGACAGACGGCGGAAAACACGGGATACGACGAGGGAAGAATCGACGCATATTCTGATAGACTCCTGTTCGCTGAAGGGGAAAAGAGCATCGATTTCAGTTCTTCGACCTGTAGAGAGACGGAACTGGTGGGCCAGTTGAGAAGAGGCTTGCATGGTGTCGATTGCAAGAAGATCGCAGTGCTTGTCTAGAAATATCGGGCGATTTAAGAAGGCGCGAACGCGATGAAGGATGAGTCGGGATGTGTGGATGAGGGCGTTGGATATAGCCCACAGATTGCGTGAGGCATCTGCTTCAGCACCCTGGTAGTTAGTGACACAACTGAACCGGTCTACTTCGGCCATCAGGTCGATAGTAAAGGAGTCTAAGCTTCGGACGTCAGCCCATACGGAGGATCGCAGCCGTATACTGTCGTTGTTTTCCCTGATAAGCTGGCGTCCAACGCAGCAGCTTTGGAAAAGTGCTGACTGTGCATTCACGACAAGTGGCCACGGCTAAAGGACGGCCGAGGCAATGGTTAGAACAGACAATATTGCCGTGCTAGAAACCACCAAAATACAGTCCTACGTACCTCGCGACAACCTCGGAATTCCGGAAATTGAGTTGTGATTCGGGGATCATCGAAGGTAATTATCGGATCCTAGTCGTGTGGTCAGCGTAGCTGCACGGTCTGTGTTGTATTTGTGGTAAACTGACAGAAGCATTCAAAATAGATGAATGATATACAAGGAAAATCTACTTTGGTTAACACGACTCGTACAAATGGACTGGGAAGGGAAGCAAAATGAACGTAGTACTGACTGTGGACCACCAGCAGCGACGGTGCACATCCAAACACCCAGTTTGGGAATTTTCCATATGTAATGATAGGTCCATGGCGATAGTTAGAGCTTGGTTTGCCCGGACTCGCATTTTCGGAATGTTCCCACGATGGCAGCACTCATATAAGCTAAGAAGTTCCAACGCGAGGATAGGCTCCATCTTCTGAGGGATTGCGGGATGTAAGGTACTCCGTTCACCCTTAGCTAGATCAATATGAGACGATGTTTCGAGTAAATCCTCTAAAGTCTCCAGTGCGGAGCGTGCATATAGATCGGCGTAAGCGCGTCGCAGTTTGGTTGCCTCATCTACCCCTATATCGGCCTCCCCTGGCGGAGGTATCAAGACTAGAATTGCCGACACGGCCAGACCGAGTGGTGAAGAAGAGCAATATGGGAGAATGGACACAGTTACGGAAGGAGAGTGGATGCTAAGAGCCATGCTCTTGTCCCCGTACTGGGGTACCGCTGGGGGAGGTAGGAAGGGAAAGTATGGGTGGATGAAAATATAGTATGCGTTAATACTGGAGAAAAGAGAAAGGCCTGTCAGTCTCCCGGCTTGACAGATCATTCCGTGGGTGTGACCTACATATCTTCATCGCAACAATAAGCTCGGATGTTCTGCGAAGGAACCTTCGTAGCGTTCAATTGGTTTTGTGCGTCGCTGATTTGGTCCAGTGGTGATGGACAGCCTATGCTGTTGTTGTCCAAGAACGTATTGGACGTCTGAGAACCCAGCTCAATCTCAATGGGGGAAAGTAATGAAGGAGGAAAAGGAGATATTGCACCGGGATGTGAATGGACATGATTGCCTAGGTTAGGGCCCCCCGGGCCTTCGTCATAATTTTCATCATCATTACCAATAGCAATCTCACTTGCCCGCCGTTGAGCCCTCTTTTTGGCCAGTCGCACGGCGACCAGAGGACCCCGTCGGGCGCCCCCTCGTCGGCTAGGTTGATATAGGCATTCTTCTTGGTGGCTGGCACACTGCAGTTGGTTACTATGAATGCAAGGTTTCATAAAAAGAATATTCTTACACTAGAACATGGACTCCGTCCGTCGCAGCGGGTCTTTGCAGCCCGGCTGTCATTTGCGTCAGTTGGAACCCTTGCATATATCTCCGGTGTCATGACATACCACGCGAGACATGCGAGCTTGACGGGCCGAGAGGTGGGGTGCATTCTTTCCGCTTCCTGTCTTTGCGAAGGAATTTCTTTAAAATTTATCAGAAGGTGCGGTGGGATCATACACTAGTGATGATTATAGGAGAGACAGAGGGGAGTAATGGAGTTTTCGGCTTCTTCGGTGTTTGAAGAGTCGGAATGCCGGAGGAGCCCATATTTTCTCTGTCCCCACTGTGGGGCCTCGAGTGCGCCCCTCAATTCCGAGCTATAAAGCCCAGATGAGCTCATCTGAAATTTTCCTGAGCATTTACGATTGTATTTTCTAATTCAATTTTATCTTTGCTCTCTTCATCATGACTGGAGGAACTCTCACACCGGTCCCAGCTAGCGACGAATACTATGACCTTGGCTTGTTCGGTCACTCCATCACCACCACCAGTGCCGACGCTCAGGTTTGGTTCAATCGTGGTCTGATATGGGTATATTCTTTCAACCATGTGGAAGGCGCCTACTGCTTTGAACAAGCTATTGCACATGATCCGGCGTGCGCCATGGCCTATTGGGGGTTGGCTTATGCGGTTGGCCCGAACTACAACAAGCCATGGGAGAAGTTCGACCATGGAGATCTGCACACCTGTGTTCAACGAGGCTACGATGCCTTGCAAAAAGCAAAGGAACACGCGGCAAATGCAAATCCACTTGAAAAAGCTCTGGTCGATGCGATGCAATTCAGATTCCCGACCAATCAGCCTGTAACAGACTACCCGGCTCTGAACAAGCGCTACGCCGCAGCTATGAAGCCGGTATATGATGAATTTGGAACTGACTTGGATGTTGCTACTCTTTATGCCGACGCATTGATGAATATGACCCCCTGGGCTCTATGGGATCTGTTCACCGGCAAGGCGAACCCCAAGGCCCCAACCATGGAGGCGAAAGCAGTGCTAGAAAAGGCGCTTGCACAGGAAGAGGATGGTGCATACCTCAACCCTGGACTTCTTCACTTATACATTCACTTTATCGAAATGTCGCCCACACCCGAGCTGGGTGTCAACGCTGCCGACCATCTACGCGACCTCGTCCCCGATGCCGGTCACATCCAACACATGCCCACCCATTTGGATATCCTAATAGGCGATTGGCGGCGCTCCATCAACTCAAACCACAAATCAACGCTCGCTGATGACAAATACTTCCGGAAGTCAGGCGCCAAGAACTTCTACACTTTCTATCGGCTACATGACTACCACTCTTTGATCTACGCAGCGATGTTTGCCGGCAAATCCAAGGTTGCCCTTGAGGCAGTCACTCGCATGGAATCCACCGTACCCGAAGAAGTACTTCGAATTCAGTCCCCACCTATGGCTGACTGGCTAGAACAATTCATGTCTATTCGCATACATGTGATGGTACGATTTGGCATGTGGGAGGAGCTGAAGGTTAAAGAGCTGCCCCATGACCAATCGCTATATGCAGGCACCACTGCCACCACCCACTATGCCAGGGGCATCGCATTCGCTGCCACAGGGGACGTGGCATCGGCCAAAAAGGAACAGGAGCTTTTCCACCAAGCGTGGGATCGGGTTCCCGTGACTCGTCGCGCATACAATGGCACCATTGTCGATGTGCTCAAAGTGGCCGCAGCAATGTTAGAAGGAGAAATTGAATACCGTTGCGCCAACTATGATAAGGCCTTCGAGGCTCTCCGCCGTGCAATTGACCACGAGGACAAATTACCCTACAGTGAACCCTGGTCATGGATGCAGCCTGTGCGCCATGCGTATGCCGCACTGCTGATGGAGCAGGGCCACTTGGAAGAAGCAGCAGAGACATATCGCGCAGATTTGGGTATGGATACCTCTATCATCCGGCCACGTCGTCACCCAAACAATGTCTGGTCGCTGCAGGGATATCATGAGTGTCTGGTTCGTCTGAAAAAGATGGACGAAGCGGCTGTCATTGAGCAGCCGGCTAAACTAGCTCTTGCCGTGGCTGATATCCCTATCAAGGCATCATGCTTCTGTCGCTTGGATAATTCCCACTCGCCAGAGCTGCTCATTGGATGTTCTTCAAATAAAAATTGCTGCTAATTGTTCGACCTTTCCATCTTTCGATTTCAACAACCAGGACATTTTCAACATGATCCAGGTCGGCTTTACTGTGATTAGTTGCTGAAGCGCATTCCTGCGGTGCTTTCTCTACGACTTGTCTATATATATAAAAAGAATGTTGATAAAATGGCTTTCCTATTGATCCATCGCTTCTCTTGCTTCTATGACTTCCCAATTAAACTTGCATATCTCATTTTCAGCTCAAGTAATCTTGATAAGATAATGGAAGCAAAATAAAGTACTCTGAGTCATCAATCCCTCAAATTTGTTCGGTCTACGCCATGAAGCTAGCAATATTCAAACAAATCATCGTATTCATTTCCCCTCCCATGGCATAATTTGATAAGTAAGCTGCTTAGATCCTGTAAGCGAGCTACCCATCGATGTCTGTATTATCTGAACAGGATATCCTACTGGGTCACACATCATTGGTGATACATACATGGGATATGAGGTCTGATCGTTCAATAAGAAACCCACGAACTTCCCGAGGTCCTTCCCCATGAGCAAACCTTGGAAACCTTGCCCAGGTGGAACCCTTGCACACCAAGACGCCAGCCAATCGGAGCTGCTAATCAAACACCGAGGATCTAAACTTCGGCGCGTTACCCGTTATGGAAGGGTTATATCTCAAAATCATTTTTCGTCCCGGACGTTTCGAGTTTTATTGATCCTTGGATTTCGTTATTCCTAGGAGAAAACTGAGAGCAGGACCCTGGTATTATCGGGAATTTGTCCTCATTTATTTTCCGATCTAGCTGGTCATGTTTAACGGGAGGCTGATTAATGAAGAATGCCTACTAGGAATAAACTCGTTAGATACGACTTGAAGCTTAGCAAGTGGCCCGCCGTCCCTGCAGTTTATAAATTTTGCCTTTCCCACCTGGGCAGTGGCCTAAGGTGTACAGAGGCACCCTCAAACTGTGGCTCAATCATCCTTCCTTTATCAACGCTTTCCATTCGTTTGTATCTACAGAAGCGGGTAAGGGCCAGTGTGCCATTTCAGTTCTCGTCTGCAGTATAAGTGTGAAATTAGCATGAAATACATCCATGTCGTATGTAAACCACATACATACTAGAGACATGTTCTTTTCGTATCTTTATTTATTTCATGTATATCCAGGTTAATCCTAGACTAGTTAGGGAGAAGGGGCCTTATCAATACAACCTAAACCATCAGTAAACCCGAGATTTTTCTTTCTTATATATAGTACTTTTGTACTATAATATATGGGGAAAGGAACATGTAAAGTGTAAAAAGCTTTCGTTGAATTTTTACCTATCGGCTTCACATAGTTAATACCACATATCATTTCAGCAAGTCACAGGAAAGGCGGAGAATTAGGTGGCGGAGAATTTGCTATTGGAAAAGTCTAAAGTGGTATATTGGCCCTTACAAAATGTCCCCATTACCATTAATTTCGACAATTGGAGCTGTCTTGAGCAATTCTTCTTCATTGAAACCAGTCGCTCTTACGCAACGCCACGATTATTCTCTAGTTCGAATTGAAATATCTAGAGCAACTCGGGTGAATCATTCGCGCCACTGCTTATGGGTGACGCCAGCTGAATGATTTTCTTACGCAGAATGCACACGCTATATTTCCCGGGGTGCTGCACCTGCATAATCACTGCAGAGGATATCACTCCAGAAGATCGATCATTACGGCTGCGGAACACGATGTTTCAACTTGAACGTCACGTCAACCCCCTTTTATGGATGATGACTACATACTGGTCCATTTCATCGAGCTGTTCTACACATGTGCATTGCCCTAGATATATAATAATATATCCCTCTCAATTGGGGTGTTGGAACTCTACCCTTTTGATTGAACAATCCTTTCGCTTGAATTTCGTATTCCAACTTGCAACATGGATTGTAAGCCAGCTATCACGTCAGTGTCTCTTGGGTCGTGTATGTTTCACAGCATCACCGCTAAGATCGACGAAGCTGCACGAAATGGATTCAAGGGAATCGAACTCTTCATCGACGACCTTGAGGCCCTCGCTAGAGACATTAGCCTTGCACCTCCCACCCTTGCCCCTTCTCGCGACTCTATATTAGCCGCTGCATATCAGATTCGCCAGCAGTGTGACATGTTGAACGTTGTTATTCTCAACCTTCAGCCCCTACGCTTCTACGAGGGTCTGATTAATCGCAAAAAGCGAGACCAACTTCTAGACGAGGTACTTCCCATATGGATGGACGCACTCAAAATCCTCGGAGCAGACACTATCCTGGTCCCCTCAAACTTTCTCCCCGAGGACCCTGCAACTGGGCTTCCTCAGACGGTCGGCGACTTTGACATAATCGTTGAAGATCTCCGTGAACTAGCTGCCCGAGGTGCGAAAAACGAGTACCGCATCAAATTTGCCTATGAAGCACTTGCTTGGGGCACGCATGTCAACACGTGGGAAAGGTGTTGGCAAATCGTACAGGCAGTCGATCGGCCCAATCTAGGCCTCGCCCTGGATACGTTCAATATTGCCGGCGCCATCTATGCAGATCCCACCACAGAGGATGGTCGCGTTGCGGATACTGCGGAGGCCGATCTTTCCGCCTCACTAGGCCGTATGGCCTCCACCCTGGATCTCAGCAAGCTGTTTATCGTCCAGATCGCTGACGGCGAGCGTCTCCGCCAGCCACTTCATCCGGGCCACCCTTTCTATGTTGCCGGCCAGCCCAGTCGCCTGACCTGGTCCAGAAACTGTCGGCTTTTCCTTTGTGAGTCTGACCGGGGTGGTTTCTTGCCTGTCCTCAGCATACTCAAAACTATCCTGGATCTCGGTTGGACAGGATACCTCGCATATGAGGTCTTCTCGCGGTCATTGGCGGATAGTGATCACCGGACACCGGCGTTACATGCTGAGAGGGGAAAGAGATCTTGGCAGCAGCTATGCAAGATTGTAGAGACCCAAATGAACCAGTCTGAATCCTCTAGTCACGGTCGCTTCAAATTCCCTGTAATGGGATTACCAGAGACAGAGGTGCGTGAGATGGGGAGAGGGGCGAACACGGGGCTCTTGCTTGGAGGCATTGTAATCTAAGAAATGTTTACACGAATGAATCCGAACAGTTCAGTATTTCTCCGCAAAGAGGCTAGCTGTAGTATGTTAGTAAGCTTTGGGCTGCATAATTTGTTCTGTGATGAGATAATTGCCCAATAGCAGTTCAAGATCTCAGTGACTTGTCAACGCATACGGCGCACTTAACCCATAGGATTTCTAGCTAGGAGCTTGCCCCTGCGTCCATACGATCGAAACATATCTTGGTTCACAGCAACGTGGCAAACTTTAGGCATCGGTAATAAAGGAGGAAACGAGTTAGGAACTTTTGTGGTTAAAAGCAAGTAAGTATCCTGCCCAACTTGGCTTCGCACGGAGCGTGAATTCTTGGCTAGGCGTATGCATGAACCAGCACGGGCAAGCTGCATTACTTCCGGACACATAGATGCATCGCAGTGGCGCCATTTCAGCATCATAGCCATACACACATACTAGAGACCTGAAGGGTGTTGGCTTCGGTGGGCTGTGGCTGGCTGACAGGTGATGGTCAATTTGCCCTGCATAGAAGTGGGGCGATGGCTAATACCTAGTCAATAGTATACAGGGGCTGACTTGACAACAGCTGAAAACCAAAAATAAAGTCCGGGGTATTTCTAGGACGTGTCACATTGTTGGGCAAAGACTTGCGCGATGCTCTGCAGGCGTAATCACAAAATAACATCATCCAGGAGGATACGTCCACTCAGCTGTGATCGATGCACTATTGGGATGAGCCACGTTTGTCTCTGCACGAACTAGTTGCCTAATAAGAATTCTTCACTTTCATTCTACACAATTGAAAGAAAAGGCAACCTCACGAGGTCGGCGTACATGCAGTCGAGTAGGTTACGGATATCTGCAAGGTACAGAAACTCATCGCTGTGACAATTGTAATTTTACGTACGTTTGATGACTTATTATTCGAATTATGTATCTATTAGGGAACTAGGCTATATTCCTTCCTCGTCATGCGTGTCGTATTTGGACTGGAAAGTAGCCATAACCTTTTTCTCGCCCACTGCTAAGAACTATAAACATCGATGTACTCAATCTAGTAGAAAACAAACTCAACATTCATTATCGTTGACCTTGACCTTGTTCTTGTCAGCTTTAAAGGCTGGCTGCCGACATGGATAAGAAGGAAGAAAGGCCGGCGACCAAACATAAACCTCCAAGGACTAGCGTCATGAATTCCCAGCCTAATTCGCGGTTGATGAATCCACCAGTCATCGGGCCAAGCGTTTGACCGGCAGCAAATGCCATGTTACAGAGTGCGTAGCCCCGGGCCTGTCCGCTGCTCCTATCTTCCGTGATCCCATGAAGACTTTCAATCCTTCGGACTGCGTTAGACACGTCCCCCATAATAATTGCCTGCACTGTCGTAAGGCAGACTCCAACAATAAAGAGTAATAAAACAAGAGCGATTTCATGGTGGGTGGTGTTTGCTTGAGTCCACCGTAGTGAAACCATGGGTATTGCCATCAAGCAAAATCCAGTTACCACAACAGTTCGTGGCATAAAATGCCTTACAAAGTGGGCAATGGAAATGCTGAGGACCGAAGGTATTGTCAATGGGAGGAATACAAGCCCTGCACCCAGACTGGACCAATGGTATGTGTCGAGCACATAGAGTGGAAGCGTCTGTGTCTCAGTTAGCTGTGCTGTTCCTTATACTTTGGGAAATGTGAAGTACCGTCTCAATGGCGGATAAAATGGAAGAAATGACGAGGACAGAAAAAATCAGACCCAGCATGAGAGGATGGAAGAATTGGTAAAAGCTTAACGAAGTGTCGCCAGAGACATTGCCGCGGTTCTCCAAGAGAGGAGAATGCTCCTGCGGATGGTTCTTGGTCTGATCTATTCCTCTTTCAATAAGCATCTCCAGAACATGGAAAATGAACTTGCGACAGACCTTCATCCTTCTGTACAATCAACATTCGTAGAATAATGTCGACCACAAGCATTGCCATTGGGACTCCGAAAGCACCAACAGCGCCGAGTTGGGAAAAGCTGCTTTCTCAGAGGCTGTCGATCACTGGGATGAGAATGTCAGAAAACCTACAGGAAACCCCCAGTCATAGGGCCACAAAGCATTCCCCATGTCAATGATGCTGATCCACAAGCCATACGTGAGCCCAAATGTTCTGGACTGGATGTTTCGGCAATCATGCTCAATCCTAAAACGCCAACAACTGCGCCTGACAGACCCTGGCATACTCGAGCCACGACCAGCACCCAAACATTACTTGCAGTAACAAATAGGATGGTCGCCAGGGCCATAGCAATGAAACCAGAAACCAGCGGTGCTTTCCGAGTACGATATTTGTCGCAATAATAGCCCACCATAGCTAGAGCGCAATCATTAGCACGCGAATAAGTTGATTTCGGATATACTCACGAGAGCCAAGCAAAAGTGCAACGCCATAAGTTGCCAATAAAACAGATGACCACTTTTGAACTACACCAGCAAGTCACTTAACAGGGCTCTCCAAGTAATAGAGACATAGATTAGAAATTACCGTCCCTCAAAGCCATTTCACTATGGGCCATCAACAGGAAAGGAAGAATGGGTACAATCTATGAATGTGTCAGACCTCTGTCAATCTCGAGATGGGAAAGAAATACTTACAATCCCATAGACGAATGTGTCCTACCACAACAGTGAAAGGTTAGTTTATGAGATGCAATCAAATTCGAGATCACCAACTGTGAATAGAGCAAAGCATAGAGCCACTAGTATAAAGGCACTGGAAGACCTGGTTTTGTTGGTAAATATCTTTTGAACGCCCATGATGGCTGTTGAAAATATCCTGGTTTGTTTAGTTGGCGAAGGCGAGAGGAAGAATAAACGAAGAAATACTGAGTGCAAGGGTAGCTCAAGTTATGAGGAGCTGAAAACGAGGATGTGTAGCTCAAATGACCAATAAACATACAAACTGACGATGAACAAAGTTGTACAGTTCCTTACAGCCAACAAAAGAAAGGAAATCGTAGATGTATTGTCGATCACCATAACTATTATGTACGGAGTACTCCGCGTGTCAAATACAGCTGGTTCTAATTCCAATAATATGCATGATGTATGAGAAAAAAGTCCACTCAGAATGTACGAAGAAGCTGAACTCTTGTATTACCACTATTCCTACTCCGGACATCCACTGGAATTTATCTATTTATTTGCCCTAGGACCACGTCTGGAATGATACAGAACTAGATTCTTATGATATTTCTCCCTCAGATTCATTATCCTTCATCATGGCACCCTCAATCGCAACTCTTGAACATGGGTCTTCTATTATACCCATCAACACATTGAAGCTACCCAAGAAAGCTTTCCCTCTGATCCTACAAGAATTCGTCGATCTTCCACTTACTCTTTGCGAATCTCATATTGTTGAGGCTGCAAAATCCCAACACTTGGAATTCTTGGATCCGGAATTGACTCAGAGTCTTGACCTCGAGTCAATCCTTGTGGTATGCTGGTTACTTGTGGTACATGGTTTCTCTCCTGTGAGAACAATGTACCTAGAGTTCCACCCTGGATCAAATCTGTGCTACATAGATGGCAAATCTCAGGGAACCGATTCACATGCCCTTGAATTCTCATCGGAGCGTCCATTGAAGGATCTCGTTCGGGATTTCTGTCGCATTAAGGCAGGCCTCAACTTGTCTAACGCTGACGAAGGGTGGACATCCGATGAGAGGAGTCACTTCCTCACCTCGGCTGTCCGCTATGCCGGTGACCGTCCGAATCTGCAAAAGGCACCTTTGTCTTCCAATTCAAATGTACCCTTTACCCCCGCGCTCGTTCATATCTCCCATCCCCAATCGGAACTAACCTCGTCTTGGTCTAGATACCCAATCCACAGCTGATTCTCAATGTGACAAATGACAATGGCAAGTTGCACATGAATCTTGCTTTCTCGTCGCCTGAGTTGTCCAAAGACTTTGCAACAAGCCTTCTTCACTCCCTGAACAAGGTCATCGCGTCCATACACCGTTCCTCTGAAACTTCTTTAGGCGACATTGATTTATACTCAGATCTTGACCTCATTCTTGTGCAAAAGTATACAAAGGACGTTTCGGACTCTCATGAGGTCTTGTTACATGATATGGCGTTGGAGCATGCCCAACTGACCCCGGACGCTCCTGCAATTTGTTCGTGGGATGGAAACTTCACCTATAAAGAGCTGGATGATCTCACATCCCGCCTTGCTCTTTACCTGGTTGACGTTGGTGTTGGTCCTGAAACCTTCGTGCTCAGTTGTTTCGAAAAGTCATCTTTCGCGATTATTGCTCGCCTGGCTATTTTGAAAGCCGGCGGGGCATATATATCCGTCGACGCTAGCGACCCTCCGATCTTTCTAGACTCAGTTATCAATCGCGTTAACGCAAAAATCATGCTCACATCTCCTGAGTATGCTTCGAAATATGCATCTCTTGTTTCGAACGTCATCTCGATTACAGGAGATATGCTAAAGGATCTTCCCACGGGACCGCTATCTTCCACAGTTAAACCAGAAAATGCCTGTCTCATTCTATTCACCTCTGGGAGCACGGGTCAGCCTAAGGGTATCATCCAGGAACATCGGTCTTATGCCACCGCAATCCGCGATTACAACAAGGTCCTCGGTCTAGGCCGACACAGTCGTGTATTTCAGTTCGACGACTATGCATTTGATATTAGTAACAACGATTACCTCACGGCTTTGGCTGCCGGTGGCTGTTGTTGTGTCCCGACACCTGAAAAAACCATATCTGGTCTGATTGAGAACATCAAAATCACCAACGCCAATATGACCTTCATGACTCCGACAATTGCCATCCAACTCAGTCCCAAAGATGTCCCATCACTGCAGCTGGTTTGTGTTGGGGGCGAGCCCATGTCAAACGATCTACTCATGAAATGGGGTGCTCATGTGAAACTTGTAAATCAGTACGGAATGGGTGAGGCCGCCACCTTCTGCGCCTACAACGACAACCCAAAGCCAGGGCGTAATGCCGTTGTCGGCAAATCCGGTAGCGGCGCCATTTGGATATCTAATTCTTCCTCGCCTGAGCGGCCCGTGCCCGTCGGCGCTGTTGGCGAGATCTTAATTGAAGGACCCCATCTCGCCCGTGGGTACTTGGATGACCTCTGCCAGAAACCAGACGTGGGATTTCTCAGTACAGTGCCCCGGTGGATTGCGGATCTCCATCCGTCGCGAGCACAAAGCTCTCGCATCTATCGGTCTGGTGATCTGGGTCGATATCGCCATGATGGCACAGTGGAGCATATGGGTCGAAAGGACACGCTTCTTAAACTCAACGGGGGTCGTGTTGAGTCGACTGAAGTCGAGTACATCCTTCGAAAGACTCTTTCGCCTGGTGATTTTACCGTTGTTGATATGCTCGGCGAGATTGACGGTACCGAGGACCCCGTCCTTGTGGCCTTTATTTACCTGGTGGATAACCCAGCAAATCTTATTCCAACAATTTCAGACCACGACATGTCGTTTCTTCCAATAACAAATCGTGTCCGGGTGAACAGTCTCGTGGAGGCGATGCAGAATGAAGTCTACAGCACGCTGCCAAAACATATGATGCCCAGCTTGTTTATCCTTGTCGACCGAATCCCCCGTACAAGATCTAACAAGCTTGATCGCAGAAAGTTGCATCAAATCGCCCAAGAGTGGTATATGGGGAACCCGACGTTGTAAAGCTTTGAGCCCCGTTTTCCACTCTTTTGGTTTCATTGTTCTCTTGTTTCGGTCAGGTTCATGCGGAAAGCTAGGGCAGTCACAACTATGCGCTACGAAGACTTATAGGACTCAGGGTTCAAAACCCCGTTTGTAGGTGGGTTGGTGCCTGAATACCTGACTTAAAAACGGCTGAAAAATTAAGATACCTGAATTTCTATTACAAGGGGCTTAATAATCAAAGTACACCCGTGGACTGATTCTGGTCGCGTTTGCACGTCCAAAAATGAAGCTTTTGATCCCATACAAATTCCGGCATCTCCATTTTCTGGTCGCGTTTGTAAGTCTAAAAATGATGCTATTCCCACTATACAAATCCCGGCATCTCCGTATTCTTAGGTGGTTTGCAAGTCCAAAAATGAAGCTTTTGATCCCATACAAATCCTAGCGTCTCCGTATTCTTAGGTTGTTCACAAGTGTCAAAAATCCTGGCCCGGAACATTAGTCTATATTAAAATTTAAAAGCTGTTACAATCCTTCAAGCTTCATTTTTGGACTTGTAAAAGCCTTAGGAATATGGAGATATATCAATTTTTATAGAGATCAAAAGCTTCGTTTTTAACACTTGTCAACCACCCAGAAAATGGAGATGCCGGGATTTGTATGGGATCAAAAGCTTCACGGCTGTGGTATTAATAAATTTACCATACAATGTATTAAGCGGTGTAAAAAGCGGCGCTAAATAAGGCATTCAGGCATCAATTCCTACCTACAAAAGGGTCCTATAAGCCTTCGTACTATGCGCCTCGTTTTGTGTCCATCCATCACCCAAGCACATCGCTACGGTTTTCTCAAAATAAACCCTTGATCTATTGGGCGTTTCAAAATTGAATTCGACCCTTTGCGTGCTTGTGGGACTTGCATTTATTTGATTTCCTGTGGGACTAAGAGCGCCCGTTTCATATGCTTCTACCCGCCAAGTGCATTCACATTTAGCGTGCTTTTGGTAAATAAAGCGACCACTATAATTTCCACCCAATATAACCACTCCTCATAGAGAAAATTGAAAATTGATGTGCTCAAAACAATTCCTACCTGTAGTAATAAGCGCAGAACTAGTCCTATAGGGAGATTAGGAGCACTAAATATAGAGTTCAGTATTTAATCTAATTAAATCTGACCATGTGGAGGTTAAACAAGGCTAGTCATGCACAATTGACAAATAAGATTAGAACCGAGTATGTACTAAATAGAGGAAATTAGATGTATAAGGAAAAAAAAAACAAAAGCACAGGCTAAGTAAACAATAGAGGGAAAACAAGAAATGCCTAAGATGCCAATGACACAAAATCGCGCAACGCCATAATAGGCCCACAAAAAGACTTGATACGAGATTTCATGGACGTGAAGCGATCAATAAAACACAATGACACAACCAAGGAATGATATAAACACCGATATTCTTTAATATGAAACTCAAGTCAAAATATACTGATAAGAAGTGGAGCTTCGGTCAATGGATGTTGCATTAATTGAAAACCATATCCTGAACCACATTTAGCACTAGGTCGGCTGCGGCTGCATCTGGACCTGGAAGGTATGCTGATGTTCATGCTGGGGTGCGGGCGGGGGAGGCGCCTGGCTCCGCTGGGGAATTGGAGGCCTGCGTGACTGTCCTGGCATCCCGTGAACAGGGGACTCGGACGAGATCGGGTGCTGCATCTGCTGTTGCATCGGAGATTGGAGATATGGCTGATGAGGCAGGGGCCGCGGAGGATGGACAGGAGAGTGGTGATGCATTTGCATATGTGGCATAGAGAGCGGTTGACCAGGTTGCTGGGCTAGGGATTGGGTATGCGGCAAGTGAGAACCAGGTTGTGAGGACATGTGTTGGTTCTGTTGCTGGTGCATGTGCTGGACTTGCGTCTGCCCAATATGTTGATTCGCTTGCGCCTGTGAAGCCTGATTCTGTTGGAACATGTGGAGGTTCTGCTGTTGCGGCAGAGACTGGCCTTGAAGCATTTGCGGTGGTGTCAGGCCAGGGCGCTTGTGCGCCTCTTCGTCAATCGAAGAGGTTGCACGGTTCAGGGTCGTCGTTGAATCTGCACCCTCGGCTAGTTGAGAATTGACCTCCACTTGTGTCTGATCTCCACCTGCAGCGGCAGCGGCGGCAGCCGCAGCCGCGGCCGCAACATCCGCCTTGCGAGGTCTCCCCCGTGGTCGGCCCGTGCCAGGTGCCTTTGGTTTGGCCGAAGCCGGTTTCCTTGGTTTAGGCGGTGGCAAGGGTTGACCCGTTGCAGCTGCCCATGCAATTTGATCAGCCTTACGAGGACGTCCACGTTTTCGCTTCAAAGGAGTCCCGTCTGGTCCGAGAATAGGCGTCCCCTTAGTTGTGGTGTTTACGGAGCCGGGAACAGTTGGTGTCATATTCGCAGTAAACGAAGCCTGTCCTGGTTGTGGTACTCCTGGAATAGACTCACCGTTTTGGGCAGCCTGTGCGGCCTGCGCAGCAAGCCTGGCCGCGACTTCCTCCTTCCTAGGCCGTCCGCGGCGACGCTTCGCAGGCGGAGTGGCAATCTGGTCACCCCCAACTGTGGCCACGGCGGGCATCTGCCCTTGCCCATTGGCCTGTGTAGGGAGAGCAGTCGAAGCGGCCATGGGGGCATTTGGTTGGGGTTGAGCATGAGCTTGGGCCTGGGTCTGAACAGGCTGAGATTGAGTCGGAGTAGCCTTCTTAGGTTTGGCTTTCTTCTTCGGCGCAGGACTTGACTCGTCAGACTTCATGACCGGGCTTTCCGTGACCGGAGGGACAACAGGTGCAGCTGGCTGCGATGAAGGCACTGCAGCCGAATGCGGTCCCTGGTAATGCTGGAATTGAGCCTGGTGCGGAGACGGTTGGAATTGCGTCTGCTGCGGCTGAGAAAATTGCGCCTGGTGTGGGGCGTACTGATGTTGCGACTGAGCTTGATGCTGTTGATATTGAGATGGGTGGAACGGAGGCTGGGTGTGCTGCGAAAAGGGTGACTGTTGTTGGTATGAGTTGTGTGCCTGGGTCTGATGTTGCAATTTCTGCAATCTTTGCTGCTCCAGTTGCTGCTTTTGCTGGTGTTCAAGCCGCTGCTGCTCTACCCGTTGCTGATGCTGTTTCTGTTGCTCGAGCCTCTGTTGCTCTAGGCGTTGCTGCTGCTGCTGCTGTTGCTGCTCCAATATCTTTTGCTCATCTAGCTTTTGCTGTTCCAATTCCTTTTGTTGCTCAAGCCGCTGCTGTTGTTCTAAGCGTTGCTGCTGTTCCAAACGCTGCTGCTGGATTTGCTTTTGCTGCTCCATCCTTTGCTGCTGCTCAAGTCGTTGCTGCTGAAACTGCTGCTGTTGAATCTGCTGTTGCAGCTGTTGGTGTGTCTGCTGAGGCGACTGCGGTTGTGACTGTGGCTGGGCCTGTCGCTGTTGATTCAAGGCGAACATAGACGGGCTAGCCATAGACGGACTGGCCGAGGTATGGCCATCCCTCTGTTGCATGCTTGCGTGGGGTAGTCTGTTCATGCCCTGCTGCGGGGAAGGAACATTCATTGGATGCCCATGCGTGAGACCCGCTGTGCCCGGCTGCGGCCGGAGGTGGGCCATTGGATTAAACCCACGCTGGAGGTTCTGCAGTCCCATAGGGTCTGGGCCGCGAGACATCAGATCCGGTGAGCTCTGCGCCGCAAACTGCCCCGGAAATTGGCCAAAAGTGCTGCTGGTGGGGTACCCACCTAATGATCCTGATGTCGGCGTCATCTTGCGCATATCGGGAGATTGTGACGCAGCGAAGTTCTGCTGAGGTTGACCCCGAAAGATTGGCTTGTTACCCGGGAATGGACTGCCATGCTGTGGCAGCGGCGGCCCCGCAGCTAGCAAAGGCGACTGGGCATGCTGACGTTGGGGCTGTGGACCTAACGGATGTTGGGGTTGAACGCCTTGATGTTGTTGTTGTTGAGGCTGCTGCGACTGTTGGGGGTGGAATGGGTGGCCGCCGTAGTTCATCATTTTGACTTGATTTTAGAAATGCGCTGGCACTTGGCCGTAAGCGGCAGAGAATGGAGTGATTCTTTTCAACCACAAAGCATGCAAGGGCGAGAGCGGTCAAATGATCGCAGACTAGCTTGAAAGAGGGAAAAGTAGAATACAGAGGAAATTTTAATCAAGACTGTCACCGATGTCGCGCCAGCGCCGCTGATAATTCTATACGGAGAATCGCCACCTGAGTCGCGCCGAGGCCGCGTGTTTGTTATTCCCTGGAGGCCTGAGGCCACAAGGCAACAAGGCAATAAATCAAATGCGCTGGTTCCCAATTGGGCTTAGCGGCTACGGAGACCGAGGCGAGTCGGTCAGCGCAGTTCGAGAAAATGAGTCGACGGTCGCTCCAAGGGATTCAGGGGGAGGATCCAGGTGGGGGGATCCAGAGAGGCAGCGAAGGTGATCCAAATCTATTTGCTAAAGGCCTTGACGGATGTCAGGGCCCAGCAGAAGTAGATTGGAGATGAAGTGGATGACGCTGGGCTGGAATCCTCGATGGCGAGGGAAAAAAACATTAAAAAAATAAAATAAAAAATAAAAAAAAGAATTTGGGGAAAAACGGAATTTTCAGATTCTCCTCTCCACATCACGTGATTACCCAGCCAGAGTATACAGCAGCCTTCCATTATACATTCTACATAGATAGGTAACATACCTTATTCATTTATCATCGGACGTGCTGTAGTTTTTAGAGATTTGAGCTTCTGACCCTACATTTTCCTCCCCAACTTGTCAATATCCTTACAAACCTGGTCATCCGCTTATCTTCCGCAATCCTTGCAAAGTATAGAATCACACCACTCACAAGTACTACATAAAGTATGTGCTACCCGAAAACTATACGGATATTATGCTGTTTTCCCAAGATCCTTGTCATCCGCTACCCGACGATCTGTCAAACAGGGCGAAAAAAAAGCTTGAAACCAACCCCTTACAAAGTGCTAACATAGAGGATGATCCACAGTGCAACCACAAATAGGGAGCGGATCTGCAAATAATTAGCCGAATACTATATTGTAGATCACGGATCTCTTCGACATTATCTTTGTGAGAATCTTCCGCATTTTTGATAGAAGCTCTTTTCTTTCTTTGCTATTCTGATAAGAGTAGTTGGCCACGTATGCGGTCTCTGTCCGTGATTAATCTTCCTCAAGATAATACAAGGGACGTTGTATGTAAGATATCACCCCAGAGTCTTTTAGACTTTGTTTTTTAGATAATTCTTCTTCTTGCAGTATACTCGGGCTTACCCCCCTACGACATATAATGTGAATTTACAAAGATCTGTATGGTGGATAAACAATGAGTCACTAACATACGTTGAATGACGGAAATAACTAGAACACGCAACAAACCCTAAATATCTCTAATCCATATTCAAGGCAATTCATGCACGAATTACAACCCAGTCTGCTCTGCCACAAGATAGTCCTCCCAGACTTTCTTAATGTCATTCTGATAAATGAAATCGGTATCTGCATAGAGCAAAGAATCGACCTTGGCTTTCAAAAGGACATCAAAGTCCTTCTCTTCTGCTTGCAGTTTTTGTGTTTTGTCACGTACTTCGTCTAGATGCTGATACCTGTGAAGGGTTGGAAAAGCATGGTCAGGCACAATCCATTTTGCACATAATCCCGAGTCCGAACTTACATCTTGGTATAATATGGAGCCCGGATCTGTTCAAAAATCTCGAGAGCGTCCCGTGTAGGTCGAGAAGCAAAGTGCGTAAGCTCAAGCGCGCGTGCGAGGATCCAACCATCCTCCATGGCAAACGTCGCGCCAGAGCCAAACGCGCCTAAAACCTCGTTAGCACTGGACATAATAATAAGCCTTAGATACTAAAACTTGGCCTTACCAGACAGAGGGTGACTGGAATCCCCAATAAGGGCGACTTTATCCCAGTGGGTGATCTTGTCCAGACGAGGGCCAGCGAATGTGGCAAACTCCCTCCATTCCCCTTCAGTCACCGCACTGATTGCGTCTCTTATTCTTTGGTCGAATTTCTGTTTTAGATGTTAGCAACCAGTGCTGTTTTTTAATCCAGAGAAGCTTTGTCGCACCTCGACAAGTGATCCCACTTTCTCGTTAGTTGCAGGGATACCCCAAAATGCCGTCTTCCCCGTGACCTCAGGCTCACGATAGGAGCGAATGGTGATTTCAAAAAGCGGATCTTTGGTCTCTTCCTCATCATCCACATCGGAGAGGTATACATGGCCATCTTCGCCCCACCACCAAGACGTTGTAGTCGTGATGTCAGGGATATGGGCCAGTTGAGACTTTGGGACGAGAACGCGGAATGCACTATTCCCCGTGAAGTGAAGCTGATGATCAGGCAATAAGTTCCTACGGACAACCTGCCTCACGACGCTGCGTCAGTCACAAACGCTAGTTTTAACATAGGAGGATTGACCAACAGAATGTAACCCGTCTGCTCCGACGACAATGTCCGCGATTGCCTCCGTCTGATCCTCGAAAACCAAACGAACTCCCTGGCCTAAAAGATTCTCCAAAGATACAACCTTCTTGTTAAATTGGATCAAGCCCTCGGGCACTCTCGCTAAGAGAGCTGACTGAAGTCGGGTTCTGCGAGCACGGATTGCTCCGCGGGAATCTGCAGCCGAATTTTCTGGATGCTCGTTGATATTCACAACCTTCCCTGTATAGGCATTTCTTCCAAAAATTCAAGGTCAACTCATGCGTCGACTGTTACTGCGGCTAGGAAACGACCGCTTACCTTTGGTGCGTGTTGGATTTAGAGCCCCCCTTAACTCCATCACTAGCCCCAAGTAAATCCAGAACCCTCCACGCATTTGTGCTCAGGCTTATTCCCGCACCAGCCTCTCGAGGCTCTGGGTTTTTCTCATACAGAGTCACCTTCAAGAACGGCAGTTCTGAAAGAGCAATCGCCGTTCCTAATCCTCCGGGTCCACCACCAACAATAGCAACAGAAGTCAATGCCTGTCCGACCATATTTTCGAAATAATTTTAGGTTTCAATGTGGTAACTCTCGAATATTGCCCTGCTTATATATCCGAAGTATTGCACCTTATGATCGGAAGTGGGCGGTAGATAACTACATCGCACGCCATACTAAGCTTCAAATATGCCATGCGCCACTAGTCTCCTATCCACCAATCCCAAAACAATTAGGTAAAGAATCATTCAATTCCGATGATTAGACCCCGCGTATTGACTGTCATGGAATGATTCGTTTTCAACACAGACTGCGTTGTTGGTGGTCGATCGAACTATATCCTACCAGATAGGAAAAGCAAGGGCCAACAAGGAGTAGTTCCTCCGTAGGGAGACCCGTTCGGGTATCAAGGGAATAGATTTAAAGCCAATGGACCCCGCCGACCCCGCTCGCTGGTCAGTTTCATATCCCTAGGCAGCCTAAATCCGATTGTCCTCCCGAGCAACGTGTAGCGGGATGGGATGTAGGAATAAAAGCGGTGTCCAAAAGTCACCGTGCTCCTTTGTGAATTGAGTCAGCATTGTGAGGAGCGTTCTCGCAAATTTCCGGGTTAAAGGAAAGTTGTTGCCGTAGTGTGTCCGCCGTACTCTTGTGGCTCTCCGTAAATGGCATCAGCAGTGGCTGGGTAGTGGCTTCAGCGGAAGTACGCGGCCATTTTAGAAGCAATGGAAAAAACTTGGAGCCGTCAACCTAGTGTATTAGACTCTCATATGACGCGGATATAGGCTTGAAGGATAGTGTAGTTGGGCCCGATAAGGAGTGCGACATTCCCAAAGCTCTTCCAAGTCGAAGTCCCACGCCAGGTTTTCTATTAGTGGAACATACCATAGGCTCTTGATTACTAGATTGCCGCATCATATACAAGATTGCGATTAGCACCGCAATAAACAAGGCTACATGAGTGGATCGATAGGATGAGCCTCAGTCCTGCTGTGGCGGGGGTATTACTCCCCCTCCATCAATTATATATAACCACTTCTGACTATATATTACTATACCACCAATGTATGAAATATGCATATATTTAATATTAACAGATAACTAATTGACTCAAGGATATCATTAAATGAATATTTATTATAGTAACCCTTTGCTTTACGCATGCGAAGCAATCGCTAGGTACAGATCGGATCAAATGTCAATTACATCTTGACCAAGTATCCTATATCCTATATAGCGCATATAGCTAGCTTAAAATACGCCTAATCCGCCTCAATCCTACACATTTCGACCAATTCGAAGTACAAATCAGAATCAGGGAAACTAAGATTATAAACGGGTCGGTGGTATTTGCCTGCTGGCCTGCCTTTGCATGGAAGGATATTGCCGACGATAATTACACGAAGCTCTATTGGGTCTGACTTGACGAATGGTTTAATTCTCCCCGTGTATGAGAAATCATCCCAAATGACCAGATGATTATGAGTGTTGTGAATTTGGGACCTGGACCCGCGCGGTCCAGCTCCGCAATGTTATCGTCAACATTATTACATATTTATGAAGGTTACTTTTCTTCATTGAGATTGGGGTCGAAATCAAATAGATGACCTCGGGGTGACCACGGTATGATAATAAAACTCACAAAACTGGGGACATCTTTTCATTTAATCAAAGATAATTTCATGGATCTTAAGCCGGATTCCCTATTACATCTCTGCCAAAAGTCACACCTTACGACTTTTCATTCATTACACCTCAATTATGCTATCTGTGTATTTGAACAATGAGTTCGAGCCCAAATCGGATGCCTGATTTTTAGTGTTTCTGCTTAATTATGACTTGGAAGTGCTCCATAGAGCGTCTGCAATTCGAAAACTGTGGATTCTTGGTTTGGACCTGCCGACAACTTTGTACTGCATCACTTCAAAGAGTATATAACGATTCATGATGTAGTCATCTAGCATCCGTACTGGTGGCACCTGGCTGGGCTGTCCATATATCCGGCTGTCTATACATCCTTAAGCTAGTCAGAAATTGGTTAGGTCTCGTACGTAACAATATATGTAACCCATAAACTGCTGTCCTCTTTCCGTCTATTGTCAGAAGGAAGGGTAGCAGTAGATTTTCGTACGGTGACCCTTCGCGAACGATATTCAAGCGACAACTGTGTATTTATATATTTCCGTCACCACAAAAATGGCACCTATATCTTCCACCTTAGCGGCAAGTACGACGGCTATCTTCTTATCCGACTGCAAGTGACTTTTCTCTTCTTCAGCGGTAGTGTTCGTTTAAAAGTATGAGAAAAAAGATGCACCATTGGAATGACTTCTGTCGACATGTATTTACATTATCAAGAAAATATGCCATCATTTAAGTATCGAAGAACAATTGAAGGATGAATGGACCAAGATCATGGTTGTGTGTGTTTGGAATGGTGATTGGGGGGTATAACTTGGGGTATGATTTAATTTTTTTAATCGATTCTCTAATTTTGTCGCGGGACAGCCCGCCATTTTGGTGAGGCCTGTCCAGTGGGGGCAAGTTGGTTTAAATACTTCCCTAAGCTATGCCATTAGGGGACTCTTCAGTATAGGGGCCCACGTAATCCGCCACCCTTTCCAACCTTGGACGGTTCGAGTGTTGTGGTCCCCCTTTGTCTTATACGTACCTGGATTTATTTAGGATCCGCTGACCGGCGTTCTGTCCACTTCTCTATGTAATTTTGACAACACCAATGCACTTATAAAGTTTTAATAAAGGATTCAAATATTAAAGCAATAGTACTGGCATTTTAAGAAGTTTTATACAAATACATCTTTCATAATCAGAATTTGGGACCTTGGCTCCCGAGGGTCACTAGTTAACTTAAAAAGGTGGAGAAAATGGATACCTGATTTCTATTTTTGCTTCATATCTACCCTAACTGGCCGTGGAACAAAGAGTTGCTACCTACATTCACACCTTACATAGACCATTGCGGACATAGTTACGACCCTACAAGTTATAGGGCCACCGACCTCAGAGCCAACGTCTATCAGTCAGCAAGTCATGTGCAGGAATTAGCGGTGAGTCAAACCTGATAGCTTTCATTCTTTTGTCCTTCTTTTCTTCTCTTTATCTCTCCTTTCTAGCTTCTGTTTGTAAACACCAGGATATTGTGCCTATGAATCTCTTGGTTCTTTGCTATCGATAGACTGTCTCTCTCTTAACGGCATACGAATTATTTCTTGAAGAGCATCATGGAGCAGTTCCTCCTCGACCACGCTGCCCGCCATCAATTGCTTATCCAAAGATTCAAGCCCCCACGTGCGAAGCCTGAAGTTAAAAATGAGGGCACCACTTCGAACATTATCGTGGCCTCTCGCATCCGACCCATATTAGAACAAGAAGTATCATCTGGACAAGTCGTTGCTGTTTTTCCTCGCGTCGACAATAGTGAGATTGTGGATCTACATGAGTTGCGGCGGGTGGTTAGGGGGTTCCCACCTTTGAATGTTAGTATTCAGGAGTCCCTAATACAATTATTATCTTTAATTCCCATCTACCCACTCAAAATACTAGTATGCCTAGGTGTAGATGAAGCATTGGCTAAGATACTTTGGATTGTTGCAGTCTTCGACATACAGACCAGGCAGAGTGTTCGGTGCCAACGACACAACTGAAATGATCTACAAGGACACCGTGCACCCACTTATTCCCTGGGCTTGGAAGGGTAATGTGGGAACATTCTTCGCCTACGGACAAACGGGATCGGGAAAGACATTCTCCATTGGTGAAATTCAACGCCTTGTTGCCAAGGCCCTTTTCGATGGGACGTTGCCGGGAGAGAGACGCATTCACGCTGCTTTCTTCGAGCTTGCTGGAAACTCTGCATTTGGTAGGTTCACTTGCCGAAAAGCATGTCTATCCAGACTCAAGCTAACTATTCCATACACTTAGACCTCCTGAACTCACGGACCTCCTTTCCAATTCTCGAAGATAGCTTCGGTACAACCCAACTAGTCGGTATACAAGAGCGCACCGTACAAAGCACAGAGGAGCTACTCGCTTGTTCTCAAGAGGCGAGTAGACTTCGACAAACAGCCCCAACGACCAAAAACGACGGCTCTTCGCGCTCCCACGCAATCTGCCGTATCAGAGTCGAAAATCCATCACCCGAAGTGGTAGAAGATGGGGTCATTTACCTCATTGACCTTGCTGGCTCGGAAGCAGCGCGTGATATCTTTTCACACTCCAGCGAGCGGATGAAGGAAACACGCGAGATTAACATAAGTCTCTCGGTGCTGAAGGACTGTATCCGGGGCATATCTGATATTGATCCCACAAAGAGAGGGTCTTCAAAGAAACCGTATATTCCTTTCCGACAAAGCGTGTTAACCAAAATCTTGAAACATGTTTTTGACCCATCCGAGAGCCGCAAATGCAAGACTACAGTTCTCGCTTGTATCAATCCTAGCTTTCTTGATACGGGAGCGAGCAAAAACACGATGCGGTATGCGGAGTTACTATGTGGGCCTCGTTCATTCTAGACTTCATGGCCATATACAAATATTTGTCTGGCTTGGACGTGTGCTGGGATTATATACTTGTCATTCTTTTTGTTTAGTTCGCTGGTATAATAAATTGCACCATGGGATAGGTCAGGATAGGTCACCCCATTGCCTTTGCAGATCAAAAAGGATGCCATTGCTTGTTTTTAATGGTCTTTCACCTTGAGATTGTTGGAGGTCAGGTAATTAGGTCTACCAGTAGATGGATCTGTAGTTCTTGCTGTCGATAGAGATGTTTTGGGAGATGAGGATTCTTTTGGAAATAAGTGTCAGTTCCATCATGACCGAGATATGGGCGGCACAATAGCTAAGGATTGAATAGTTGTTGTTCTAGAATAGTACAATATCACAATAAATATTTTACGGGTTTTCCATATTCCGAACACATAGTAATAGCTCCAGAAACTCACCCAACACTAGAATAAGAACCTTTATTGTGCGAATTACTAATGAAAGCCCTTATGTGCGTCTGCGAACTAGTACAGCCCATCGGAAGACAGCCGCTACTGCGGACTTTGATAGGTTTGGTAATCATAACACCAGAGAACGTGTTTGATAAGGTTCCCTTGATAGTAACTGTGGTCTCTGTCGACCACGTGAGGGTCCGGCTGATTCTTGTCGATGCACTCAGGCTGTCTTTGATCAAATTCGCATCGAGGCGGGCACTCACTCTAATAGAGTTGCCCACAGTGTAGCCTAAGCTAACGGAGACATCCATCCTGCCGCTAGTGCAGATCTACAGGCAACATCCGGATGTTCCAGTCGATAAATTTCTTTATCTTGTTAAAACTTGTTGCGGTGACAATGACACATTAATCTCGAGCCGCGGTCTTAGAGCTATTGCTGTCGACAGGGATGAGAGAAGCTTCTTCAATTTCACACGCGGTGGGGGAGTACCATTCCGAGGCAATCAGACGATCGTAGACTCTGTGAGGAACAACAACGTTCACTAGAAAAGATCAATTAGTCCTCTTTCATTAGTATGGGAAAATCGAGTTGTTTAAATAAGGGACTTTCCTAGCTAGATCTTGTAATCTCCTATGGATGTACAAGGCAGAATCTTCTGAAATGATTGAAGAATAATTGTTTGGATCTGAGAAGCGCTAGTCTTGGTTTTACTTCGTACTCGTATTCTTAACCATATGAGGAAGTGATCACCCATGGCAACCAAATGTTCGGTTGAGCCTAATTTTCTTTTGTAACTTCATATTCAACATAGCCTCCTGGTGATTGCTGAAACAAAATTGTTTCCCAAAATTTGTTTCCTGTTGGGTATACTAAGGGATTAAGTATTAAGACATTTTTCGGTTGCCTAGGCCTATGCCCAGCGTCCAAGGTAGCGATGTTCGGTAGCCGATTCCTAGTTGCCTATTTTAGGTATATTTTTAGGTGTAATTTTCTAGATATTTTCATTTGCCGTGTTATACCCAGAAATAGCAATTAGCTCTAAAAACACTAAGTACGCATGTTGAGCTTATGGCTCTGTTAAATATGTATGGACATACAAAGCGGCAAAACTTAGAAACTATATAAAGGATGGGCCAGGAAGAGGGGATCTGAGTATGCATTAAGCTGAAAAAATACACAGCAATCCTATACGTAGCTTCCTATTTCCAGATGGAGATCTCTTGCACGCTGGTATATATAGCCTGTATGTGACCTGATACCTGGCTGGTAACTACAAAGGTTGACTTAGCCATCTCAGAGTTCTTCCTTTCGGATTTGGCCGGGCAGTTCGTCGAACAAAAGATAGTCATTTGGGTTTATCGGTGCTTTGAAGGGGAATCCTGAACAACCATTGTTTGAGTATACAAGTTGACCTTCCCAACTACTTCGGTTGTTAAACGTTACTTTGGACCGTTGCCTTGGACCTATTCAAAACTCTTCCACTTCATGTATCATATTTTCCGGTATTCCCACTTATTAGAGAGCCAAGTAGTAAATAACTATATGTCTAGTGGAAGCACGACAGCTGAAGTGTAACATAGCACCCTCTTCAAACGACTCTGCCATTCTCAACTAGACCGCGAGAGCAAGAAAGGCCAATGGGTTAGTGCGGAAGTGTCATAGATAGCTATGTTACAGGAAGGCAAGTACGCCATAGGCATTAACCACGTAGCACTCGCCCGGTCAACGTCTTGGGGAATGGGGTATAAGAGTGCGTGATGTGAAAGCATGATTATACTCCGAATGAAAATCCCTTGCCTCTTATAACTATCAATATCAACATCGTTTTTCAAATCCTTATCTTGGTCTTTTTGCTACCATGCCTGAATCCCAAGCCAACACTACCGGCTCTAGTGATCCCAACAAGGTCCCATTCGGCAAATGGGACTCCTTTTCTTGGGAGAAATTCCCAGAATGGGAGGGTACAAAGGCAATCATGTTCCGCTCAGCAGATGGCAAGCATGTCGCTGGTGCTTTCCGCGAGTCTGCAACCGCCACTATGACATTCCCGTGTGATCAATTCAGTTATGTGACGGCGGGTTGGATCAAGGCCCATGTTCATGGCGGCGAACCATTCACCCTCAAGACCGGAGACTGTGTCTACTTCTCAAAGGGCCAGACGGTGGACTTTGAGTGCAGCAAGGATTATGCAAGTGTATCTTCATTCTTCGGTACTGAGCCTGTTACTATGATTTAAACTCAGTGCTAGGCCAATTAGCAGCGGGACGGACAGATGGTGTTGGTGAAATTGATGCAGCATGTATTAGCGGCAAATTGAATTGAAGAGGATGACATTTATTTCCATTAATTTTACTATTCTGGCTTTCCTGTTCATTGCAACAAGGCTGGCGATAGAAAAGAATCTGAGCAGGGTAGGCTGGACTTGTAGTTGGAGCCCAACACTTGTCGCTTTTAGAGGTCTCGAAAAGAATAAAATACGGATGCATTAGAAGGAACTTGAAATATTTTGGAGCTGGGCAAAGATGACGCCCATCTGGCGTAACCAAGCTGTATATTATGGGCGTTTCGAAGGTTGCGCAAATCTCGTTGGCGAATGGCCCGACTTGAAGGGTGGCCTGGGACTCGCTATAACCTGACAACCACAATATCTCAGGAGCTGCGCGCAATATGGGATAACATCTACCAGCTTGAGCTAGACCCTTCTGAGAGGTTCACAGGTCTGCCCCTGGCTAATACCTTCCGTATTTCTATGATTTGTCTTCCTAAATTTCTTCTGTACCGTTTTGCGAAGACCCTTTACAACAGAGTCTTTACTGCGCATACACATGAGACGGGGCCGTTCAGTACAGTCCGTGAGTTTCACGACTTGTTTAATTTCTCCGTCGGAAACCGATGGGCGGTCCGCAGTCTGTTCCAATCCAAACCTTTCAGTATGACCTGCCCAATGACAGCGCTATAAAGTTCAGTTAAGGTGCTCTTCACCTCAGCTGTATTATTATTACGTTGTGTCGTATTCTGGGTATCTTTGATTGAGAACAGTCTAGCTGGCCTCCGAATACTGGGAGGCCTGCAAAACGGAGTTGACTGTCAGTGATGAGGAGTGGGCTGTCTCAATAGTACCCAGACAATTGTTATGTAGATGTGTCAAATAAATATTAATAGGTCTAGATTGTCATAGGACGTAAACAATGGCCAATCACATGATCTGTATAAGGGGTAAATTATGAGCCGGCACATGACATCCGTCGGTTACTCCCCCTTACTGCTCTTCTCAATCTCGATCCCACAATGCATTCAAGGATTCTCTAACTATTTCTTCTGATTATTGACAGGTAGCCCTCCTAGAACCTGAGGTCCTATGTGCTTCTGCCGAGGCTAAATAATATTAGCATTTTTGCCGGATTTAGTGCGAATGCAAATAGGCTTGGCTCGATGGGGAATTAGACTTTGCATGTGAAGAAACACGCCGCATTTTACCAGATCACAACAAAGACCCATCGAATTCTTGCCTAAGCTATGGTGGGGCCATATATGATGCCTGACAATCTGGCTAAAGGGAAAATCCTAGCCAACTGCCTATGGTGTAGGTGCTGCAGACCTAGTTTAACCAACACGCTACTCCCCAAACTTATTTTCCCCGTCTCAACAATGTGGCCTTGACCGGCAAAGACAATTCGAATAACATTGTCTAACCAGACTCGGTTAGGTGTAATTTAGCCTAATTACCCCACGCTCCCCCGGAAAGTCGTCTATAGCCAATAAACCGGCAGATGTGCAGCTTCATGCCCGAGACTGCATTCCCGGGCCCTGGCAAAGTCGGGTTAGCTCTCTTTTGTCAAGAGGGGTATATGGATGTATTGGAAAATATGCCCAGTTTAAAATGAGCCATATTTCCGGTCAATTGCTGCAGTTTCCATGTCCTCTCGATCTTGAGTTACATGTCGGTCACAATGCGCTCTTTCCTTGCGATCACAGCTTTACTGGCCGGTCTCACGCAGGCTGCGCTTAAACACCAAGATCCCAATTACAACCTCAATGCCCTTGCCCAAGCTCGGGGCAAACAATGGTTTGGAACAGCTGCTGATATTCCCGGGACGGGCGAGACGACCGATGCTGCGTACCTGAAAATTTTGAAAAATCAGTTCGGCGAAATTACTCCCGCTAATGCTCTGAAGGTACGCATTGAATTCCATATCCAAAAGGGACACTTGAGTAATTGGCAGCTAACAGTGAACTATTCCCGTGCCATCAGTTCATGTACACAGAGCAAGAGCAAAACAAATTCAACTTCACTGATGGCGACTATTTCATGGACTTAGCTGAGCGCTTCAACTCCAAAGTCCGCTGCCACAACCTTGTCTGGATGAGTCAGGTGTCAGACTTTGTGACCTCCAAGACCTGGACCGCTAAGGAGCTCACCACAGTTATGAAGAACCACATCTTCGAGACAGTACAGCACTTCGGCAATCGCTGCGCCTCGTGGGACGTCGTCAACGAAGCCATCAACGATGACGGTACCTTCTCATCAAGCGTCTGGTATGATACCATCGGCGAGGAATACTTCTACCTCGCCTTCCAGTATGCGCAGCAGGCCCTTGCACAGATTGGTGCCAACGATGTCCAGCTCTACTACAATGACTACGGCATTGAGAACCCCTGTACCAAGGCTGACGCTGTCCTGGGACTTGTTAAGAACTTGCGCAAGCGCGGCATTCGCATTGATGGTATCGGTCTCGAGTCTCACTTCATTGTCGGCCAGACACCTTCTCTTGCTGATCAGCTCGCTACTAAGCAGGCTTATATCAAGGCTGATTTGGATGTTATTGTCACGGAACTTGATATTCGCTTTGCAGAGGAGCCATACTATACTGCTGATGTCCAGAAACAACAGGCTGCAGATTACTACATTACGGTTCAAAGTTGTCTTCAGGCTGGACATCGCTGTCTTGGTGTTGTTGTTTGGGACTTTTATGATAAATACTCCTGGGTACCTGAAACATTCGCTGGTCAGGGAGGTGCAACGCTTTTCAATGATACTCTCGAGGCTAAACCGGCATATTACGCTGTCGTTGACGCGCTTCGGGGGAAGAAGTGCACTGTTTGCTAGGCTGGGTCACATGTGAGATATTAAACATTGTGAAAAATGAAATCAATTATACAAAGGTCTTTGATAACTTTGCTACTTTTGGCTGACACTTCAACTACTATGGGTTGTTTTTCGTTCCTGTCCATGCCAATTGAAAGTTTTGCCTCACTGGGCGAATAACCTAGGTAACTCATAGCTATTAAACGGCATTTATCCAAGTCTAGATTGACTCTTGTCCCTGTGCCTTTGCAATTGCTCCCGGAGCAGCTGGCATCAGTGCACCTGGAGGCGGCTGGTTCTTCCCTTTGAACTCGTCGCACATTTGCTCGAATGTGACCCACTCTACCCCCTCGTGGCTGTTGATATATTCAATGAGTCTGCATTTAGCGGGTTAGTTTCACATCAGTCAACAGTGACTATGTGCATTCTCGACATACCTTTCGTGCATAAGCAAAACATGAGGCCGCCCAGAGACATCCGGATGAATCGTCATGGGGAAGACGAATTCATCGTACTCTCGATAGAAATAGTCGAAGTGATCCTGCATTAAGCAATCATGTTAGTCCAACCTCCCGTGATTATGAACGGAAATTAAATACCAACCTTCCAAATATCCTCAACATCCCGCGGATTAACCCATCCATGGCTATTCGCCGAATTCTTGATAAACATCATCGGCGGCAAATCATCAATATACCAACTACCAGGGATCTCCACAAGACCGGTAGTGTTACCCCTGACAAGGGGCTTCATCCACGTCTCCGCCTTCTGTTTGTAATCGATCTTCGTCCACGTATCCCCAGTCCGCAGCCAGTACATCTGACAGTCCTCATGGGACATGGAATGGTCATATTCAATGCCATAAGCAAGCAAGAGCTCCACCATCTCCGCACTGGCCTCCCACCACGGTGCGACAATTCCGCGTGGCGGCTTTCCGCAGAAGTCCGTCAACATCTTGTATGTCTTGTCAAGGATGTCGCGTTGTTGCTCCGTCGACAGGTCGCAGGGATTCTCGTGCGAGTAGCCGTGTAACCCGATTTCGTGACCGGCATCCCGGACCATGGCGCATTCTTCAGGGAAGGTGTCTAGGGTGTGGCCTGGGATGAACCATGTTGCTTTGATGTTGTATTTCTCGAATAGTTTCAACACGCGGGGCGTGCCGACGTGTCCGGCCCAGAGACCTTTTTGGGGATTATTTCAGTGTCACGGCAATGGTTTCGGAGACACAGGAGCTTACCTCGACTGATATCGCTGACGCTGTCCTCTCCTCCGTATGACCCCAGCCAGCCAGCTACCGCGTCAATATCAACGCCGTAACCGACAAGAACGCGCTTTTTGCCCATGTTGAGTGTAATTGATAAGTATTTCGAGTGATGGGGATGTAGAGATTGGTGCCTTAAAGAGAACGGAATATATATAATTAGAGAATTGGTTGGAACTATGTGTAGGAGGGGTATCGTTGACGTAAATATATACTCCGCTACCCCCAACATTGCACTGCAACTGACAAAGGTGGGGTGGTCCCTACACAATTTGAATCGCATTTTCTCGAACTAAAGATATGGATGCTCATAAGGTATAGCCATTTATATCGATGCCACCCATGATTAACTCCGACTGTTCCCATTCGAGGCCATTTGTCTAGCTTCTGGTCTTATCACAATTGGAATTGGTCATTCACACATACTCTGCGACATTGCTAGGTTAAATTAGAGCACAGTCCCTATGGGGAGTGGAGGTATGATCAGAGGAAACGCTTGTGATTGCTACTTTAGGGCGCAATTGTAATCCAAGGAAGAGAGAGAGATAATTCGCTATTTCTATCTAGTCTAGTCTGGGGGCCATAGGCATAGCCCAAGGCCACCGCGTATTTTCACGGCTAAATTCACTTTCGATTAAATGAATGCTTTAAGATTAACTATACGAGCTCTGGTTATAAACGTATTTTCAAAAGATTTTTGCAGAATAGGCACTCATTTCAATCCTTCAGTTTCCCTGTGATCAAACCAACATGCTCATCCGCTAGATGTGAGTATCCCATATATTAGCTGTTGCAATATAGCTGTGTTTACCTGTTGAGTGTTAGCAACAAGCAAAAAGGCAGCATCGTAAGGGGGATGCACATGTTGAGGGCCAAGAAAGCGCATGCACGTTTTCATCTCATCCGACAAAACTAGAGATTGGAATTTCTAAGGTTAGTAACACCATACTAATCCATAATTCTGAGGAGAACAAACTTTGCAATGTTCGCTCAACTCCCCTGACTCCTCCAGCAGCGAGACCCCAAAGAGCAGGCCTTCCTATCCCAATGGCCTTGGCCCCAAGGCATAGCGCCTTGACAGCATCTGTACCGCGACGAATCCCACCATCCACCCACACTTCGACCTTATTAAAAACATCCGGGGAGTATCTTCGAAGCTCAAGAAGAGTGTGCACAGCAGGAGGCGCTGTATCAAGCGATCTCCCACCGTGGCTGGATAACACAATCCCCTTTACCAAAGGTGCATACTGAGCCCCCAAAATCGCGTCCTCGTGTGTCTGGATCCCCTTAAGGATGATTGGTTTGGTTGTAAGCTGCGATAACCAATGAAGAGTATCCGACCAAGTGAGCGTTGGATCTGTTCCAGCAAAGAACTGGGTACTGACGCTCGCCGCTGTGTCGGCTTGGATATTGATCCGCTCATCGTCTTCCCGCTTACCCGATACCGGTGCATCGACTGTTAGCACGATGAACTTGATCCTATCCAACCGATTGACACGTGCCAACATACCTTCGCTCAATTGTCTGTTCAACTGGACATAAAGCTGCCACCCAAATATCTGTGTTGGGCTCGCGTTCGCGACGATCTCTTCTAGAGACAGTGAGGAGTTGTTTGAGATGATTTGGAGCCTTCCAAAAGGGTGACATCCTTCCGCAATTTCCTTTTCCCCTTTGGGATGGCCTAGACGCGCCATAGCAGTTGGACTGACGAAGATTGGTAACCCAACTTTACAGCCCAGGAGGTTGGCTTCCAGTTCACAAGTGCGACAGTCAACAAATATCCGTGGTCGGAACAGAATTGAGCGGTAGGCTTCCGTGTTGAGATGTTTTGATATTTTGTCGTCGGCAGCCGAAAAGTAGTACCCCCATGCCTTTTTACTAATGACCTTTGTGGCTGCGGCTTCATCTCGTCTAGGTTTAGCGATGTGTTTAATGGCTGTTGGCTGGTCTCCTCAAGTGTAGAGCCAGTAATTGGCGGCTCTTGTGGCTCGACTATACCTAGGTATGACTGCTCAATTTCTTTCAAGGTCTCAGGAGGATGGATAATGTCGAATTCCTCAGTGGCATCTCGTCCTCCCCAACGGAGGATTGCCTGCGTTCCTCCAGGATGACTGTCAAGAATGCCTGTAACCTTGTGGAAGTTAGCTACTTTGAATTCCTTGATTAAACATTCAAAAGCTCTTACATTGTATACATTTCCATGAAGTATAACCCAGCAACTATCTGGAGTGTTATGCTTGGAGACTGAGAATGTTAGTTCAATGGTCTTTACCTCCGATTCCTGATGATATTGACTAACCTTCAGAAAGAGCAAACATTGTGACTCAGTTGAGTAGCTTCGATTGAACCAATCGAGCCAATCGACAGTTTCTGTATCTAAATAGGCTTACTGTCAATTCCTACACAATACCCTAACCTGATGCTTCACTCCTATAGCATTGACATCGTATCCCCCCACCATCATGAAGGCCCCTTTACATCATTCCTTTGATGTATTCCGATATTAATTGGATTGTGAGTCAAAGAATTAAGCTAAGGAGTCAGGTATATTGTAGGTAGGGATTAGAGGTCTTATCTTGCAATTGAGCACCCCCACCTTTCACTAGTTTATGTGCTGATACCTATAGTCATTCTCAAAGTGTGGTTTAGTTATTTAATGGCCTTATTTTAGTTATACCCTTACCTTCGAATATTCCGATTGGCTGATTAACTATAAGGGGCGCTTAGGATCTATGAACGCGGAGGATCTGATATCCAGTAAGAAGGTATGACTTCAGGGTTAATGGAACAATATGTTAATGAATTGATCTAACCACAACTGACTAAACTTAGTTGTAGTATAACCATCGATCTGATTCCAAATTTATAACGGTATACACAAAGTTGCAACGGATCTTCTCCGCCCGTCCTTTACAGCGCATCGTGTCCATGTGTCTCAAAGGGCAATCCTAGACACAACACGCCGACAACAATCCACAACGCCGCACTAGCATAGATCGGCGCAGTTGTAAAACCAGTCTGTGATGAGATAATACTAGCAACAAGTCCTCCAAATCGAAGCAGGGCAGCCGCTGTTCCAGAACCGGTACCACGATGAGGAGCTGGGAATGACTCTGGAGTAAACGCGTACATAATAGCGTATTCTGTAATACCGATTAGCAATGCAAATAAGCCTCAAGTTTAACGGCAACCTCACCGAAATTGGCTAGCAGGCTGGTGACGCAAGAAAATGCCAAGTCTGCTGATGGAGTGCTGACAGCCACATATGCGAAGAGGAACACGCCTGTCACAACGGCTGAAATTCCCATCATCCATCTTCTGCCCATGCGGGTGTTCACTGATACAGCGGCGGATAGTGGTCCGACTATTCCAACAGCTGATGTGATACAGTAGTTCCGATATGTTAGGGAGAGAGAAGATGTTTCTGTGAATTTGGTTGCCAGGTAGGATGGCAAGAAGGCGAAGAACAGTGGGTATGCAATTCCTGAACATGGTGTGAGTGGGGATTTTAGAGCAAGAAGTAATACAGTCCCACTTACCGACTGTCAACCAGATAGCCCAGATGATCAATGTCTGTCTTCCAAGCTTTTGAGTTGCGAACAGGGCGCGGTAGTGCTCTCCTCGAAAGGCTTGCATGTTCTCTTTCACGATTTCTTTTGTTGACATTCGCTTAGACTCTGCTACTTCGCTCGGCATGTTCCCAAACCGAGCATCGATTGCTTGAAGCATCTCAAGGGTTAGGGGTTCTGGTTTACCATTTTGCTTGGCAACGTAGTTGATGGCATTGACTGCGTCCTGGTCTCTTCCTTGGGAGAGAAGATATCTGGGGGTTTCGGGGAGTTTGAAAATGAACATCCGAACGAACGTAAATGTGAGGGCTAAACCACCCAGAGTAATGAGTGTGTATCTCCTGGTGACTGATGATTAGAGAGAGAACGCGTTGTGGATCTTGTAACTCTTACCATCCCATGTTCTGACTTCGAGAACATGTTTCAGGGGTGGCATCGGTTGGACAACTGAAGTGGGCTAAAAATACCCAAGAAATCAAGGACACAATCAGTTGGCCCAGATTCCACCATGCCGAGAGAGCCGTGAGAAGGTATTGATGACTAGGAGTATTGATGTTAGCAATGGTTCACACTGATATTGTTCACTCTAGGCTTCCTACCTTCCTGGGACGAATTCTAGGAAGATCATGGAATCAACAGGCACATTCCCACCAGCAGCAGTCCCAATAACAGCCCAAAGTGCACTAAATGCGATAAAATCCATTGACCCAGCAGCGGCACATAGGAAAATACCAGCAATGAGAAGGGTAGAATTGAACGCTGGCTTACGCCCGATAAGATCACTTGACAGACCCCAGAACGAAGCACCCAGAATTAGTCCGACATAATACGCAACCGAACTGTAGCTGACTTGCACGATGCCTGTGAATTCCTGCTTGATAGGGGGCTGGACACTTCCAATTCCTTGAGACGCGAACTATTTGAAATAGACGTGAGCAAGGGGAAGTGACAGGGGAAAATGAGTATGCATACATTGTCGACTATCCATCCAAAACCGGTGACGACAAAGAGTTTCCATTGAAACCTGGTATTGTCAATATCTCAATGCCTCAAAGCAGTTCTCAAGATTTGAGAGTGAATACCATCCCATTCCAATCTCCTCCAGGCATTTTCCAACTAACTCGGACTTCAGGCGGTATGCCTTAGTGGTCGAGGATCCGTAGAAATCTTCAACCTCATAATCATCGATCGTCGTCAATTTGGAAACTTCATAGTCTGGAGTGCTAGTCTCTGTTGAATGACTTTGCTTCTTGTCGACTTGAATTTCGTCCATTTTGGAATTGGTAATTGAGTGAGGGATTCCTTGGTCTCATTGCAGGCAGATCAGGGCCAAATGCTGTTCTCTTTTAGGGCTACCACATGCCTGCTAATCCGATGATCTTGTCTGATAGTCCATACACTTAAGATTGATACGGATGAATCCGCCGTCCAAAAGTGGAGAGAAAATAATGTGTCATCCCACTCTTGAGGTCTGGGGATCCCTTCAAACTTGAGATATCACAACAGCTTAGATCAGGCCGAGACTCGCTTTGTGGCGTTATTGCACTTGGCGTTACTAGGCTTGTCGATCGATTAAGGGAACCAATTAGGAAGGGTTATTAGGTGATTTTTCCCTATCTTGTGTTGTAGACTATGCAAATACTGCGTTGACCTTGTTTTGGATTTGTTGGGCATAGGGTGTCAGAGATATAGAGAGATTTCAATGAATTCAATGTGCAATACGAGGACCACTAAGCACCGACAGCAGCAACAGCCGGAATTACTTGCGCCTTCTTTATTTCCAAATCCTTCTTGAATGCCTCAGCTCGGCCATAGCTCTCCTTGTAAGATGCCGTCACCATATCCTGCACAGTAATCGGACCATACTTGGCAGGTTCACCTTCCTCACGGCAGTTTGGCAAGCACTCGCAGATGTAATCCGGATTTCCACTAAAAAAGAACGGAATCGAGTATCTCTCCCGACCAGATTTGTTGATGACACGATGGGTATTGGATTTGTATTTGTCGTTGGCCATGCGCATAAAGAGGTTACCCAGATTCACCACGTAGGCGCCAGGGACGGGTTTGACCTATGGATCTCTGTCAGAGTGAACATTAAGAAATTGTTTCAGTTGGAACTCACATCCAGCCATTGCCCTGATGGCGCATCTAGAACTTGTAGGCCATCCACCTCATCCTGCAAAAGGAGAGTAATACATCCAAAGTCGGTATGCGCTCCGATGCCGCGATTCAATTTCTCGTCGGTATCCTGTGGCTGCGCAGGATAGTGTAGGTATCGCATTGTCGCGACAGCTCCGTCTGTGAGAGGGTCGAAGAAGGATGATTCGACTCCCAAAGTTTGAGCAAGAACTCCCAAAACATCTTTCGCCAGATCGAATACCGCGTGGTAGTATTCCATGGTTGTTTCTTGGAACTCCTCCTTGTTCGGAACGGTCGGCGGCCATTGATTCGGGCCACTATTCAACTTCTTCTCCAAATAGTAAGGGTGGTCTTCGGGGATTTCCTCGCCGATGTATAGGCCTTCTTTCAGCTCCGGGCCGGTGCCCACTTCTAGCATTTGCGATCGGAGGAGTTCATAGCCTCTGTTAAACGTGTTGAGATCTATTTCCAGTTAGCACAATTCGCGATTATTGATAAGGTTCTTACTCTTGTCAACTTTCAGTTTCTCTTCCAGAGGAAGATTAAAGAACCGCCTGGAGCAATCCATGACGCGGCGCTGCAACTCCAGTGGGACGCGGTGGCCGGTGATTTGGAAAAAGCCGTTGTAATGGCAACATTTTCGAATGTCTTTGATCAACTTGGTTTTCGAATCGCTATCATTTCCATAGAATGGAGAGAAATCCAAGATTGGTGGAGCTGCGGGTAGAGACATTGCGTTGAATAAACTGGTGAGTTGTGCTTGTGCTTGTTAGTTTAGATCGCGTTGCGTTCAATATATTTCTTCAGAATTGAAAAAGAGGCACCTCGAACCTGTTCAACCTCGCAGAGAAGTCCGACATCTCGAGTCTAGCTAATCCAGCTCTAGCTGGAGCTCTTGCATTTATCGTAGAGAATGGGGGTAGGGACATGCGTGTCCCAAGAATGGGGGCCAACGGTTTATTTAGCTGTGATAAGGCCGTGCGGGGAAGATATGGGGTTTATAAAGAACAAAAGTACAAATTATATGCTATCTGGAGAATCTAGAGATATGGCGATTGGTCATATTTTCTTGGCCATGGCTTATTGTACTACTTTTGCGAACATGCGAGTTAAGCGGTTGGAATGTTATGCGAGGGAGGGGATGTTGCTCAGTATAAGAACCCGGTCGACTAACCTTGGCGCTGGAGATTTAAAAATAAGCTGTTAGACAATATTATCATGTCTGAATTGAAAGCAACGGAAATGGGCAAGGTGCCCGATCCTGAAGTAAACATCGGTGAAAGCAATACCTATACAGACCCTGAAGCTGAGAAGTCCTATGTCCGGAAAATTGATTTCATTGTGCTTCCAACGCTTTGTTTGGTAAATATTCCAGCTTCATCGACTAGGAGATTGGATTTAATTGCTAACGTCGAAGCTTGTGTCATCGCGCAGATGTACTTTTTTGACTGCATGGATCGGGTAAGTATTCAGTTGGACAATGGTACATGTGTTCTTACAACACGCTAATAATCAACCTAGAGCAATTTAGCAAATGCAAAGACCGATGGCCTTGATGAAGACTTGAATCTGAAGGGGAATGACTATTCTCTATTGATTCTGCTCTTTTATATCCCCTTTGGGTTGTTCGATTTGCCATGGAATCTGTTGATTAAGAGATTTTCAGGCAGAATTATGTTGTCTATTAGTGAGCGCTATTCACCATTTGATAATCTTGATGGGACTTCCTGACAGATATACAAAAGTGTCTATTGTATGGGGAGTTCTCGCACTCTGCCAATGCGCGGCGAAAGATTTCGGTTCTCTACTTGCGATTCGCATTATCCTAGGTGTTTTTGAAGCCGGATTCTTTGCTGGAGCTACCTTTTACCTAACCTTGTTCTATACGCGCGGAGAAATGGGATTTCGCCTGGCTATTATGCAGTCATTTGCAGTCCTGGCATCCGCTTTTAGCGGACTTATTTCATTTGGAGTGTTCCAGATAAATCACCCGGCAGTGAAAGGATGGCAATGGCTGTTTATTATCGAAGGATCCATGACACTAATTACCGGGGTTGTAGCGTTTTTCCTCCTGCCAGATGGGGCACAAAAAGCGTGGTTTTTGACCGATAAAGAGAGGGCGGCAGCAACCGCACGTCTGCTTCGAGATACTTCGTCAGAGGTTGACACTCCATTCGATCTTAAGTCTGCCTTCGAGTCGTGGAGCGACTGGAAATTTCCTATATGGTGTTTGATAACGTTCACGTATCCTGTTGCCTATGCCACTGCAATGAATTTCTTCCCGTTGGTGAGTATTGAGCGTCGTATTCTCGGCAGTTGGCTAACATTAGTAGATTGTTCAACGATTGGGATACTCCGTTGTCAAGACTAATCTCTGGACAGTGGCTCCAAATCTCGTGGGAGCAGTTTTCCTACTATGCGTGGCCAAGTCATCGGACTATTTCCGCGAACGTACACTTCATATCGTCTTCTCGTTGACAGTTTCATTGGTCGGAATGATTATATTAATCGCGATTGACGTCCAGGATAACAAAGGGGTAGCATACTTTGCCTGTTTCCTGATGGCAGCAGGGTCATATATTCCATCGTGTCTCGTCCACGCATGGCACAACAATAACAATGTACACGAGAACTCGCGAGCTGCCAATACGGGATTTTTTGTAGGACTGGGAAACTTCGCTGGAATATTGAGCGCGGGCACATTTCGAACTCAATATGCACCGAAGTAAGCGACTCCGTTGGTATATAGAGAGGCATTTCTAACTCAGTAGGTACCTGCCAACTCTCATAGCAACTTGTTGTTGCAATGCAGTCTGCATTGTTCTTGTTCTTGGATTGGGAGGCTGGATGCGCATGGAGAATCATCGCCGGGATCGCAAACAGGGACTAAGACTGAGAGAGGATCAGACTGATACTAGTCAGTTTAAGGAGGGCGAAAAGAGTCCAGAGTGGAGGTATTTCCCTTAATATTGTGGGATTATCAAATTTGTCGAACTGGTATGACCCCCCCTAGGCCTTAAATAGGAACCTTGGTTTTTATTATGGTCTAGTGGTAAAATGGCTAGACTTTTCCCACAAATGCTAAAAGTATGCGTAATTATAAAACTAACTATAGAAGAATGTTAAGTCCATAGCATTTCCCTGTGACGAAATCGTCTAATGGGCGTGCGGCCTAATCGAGTATTCGCTATTCATAAGAGCAATCAACCTCTTAACGCTTTAGGGAATTTTGAGGCAGTCAAATGATTTAACAGACCATTGCACGTCGCGTAGATCAGCGACCGCAAATTCCACTAATCATTGGTCAGCTCTCTTATACCTATATATGTCACTTAGAAACTGAAACCACACACGGTGAGCGAGCAGACCAAGAGCTCGTTATCACTTATTTTCTATAGCTCTGTGCTGTTGTCCTCCAACCTCTCCATGTCTGTCTCTCATCCGGTCATCACCGAAAATACTATCGAAGTCGATGATATTTATACCATCTGCTTTTGGAGCCAACTTAGTATTATAAACGCGAGGCACCAACCCACCTACAAAAGGTCCTATAAGTCTTCGTAGTCTGCCTATATTCGTCATCGATAGTTCACCTCTCAAACTGTGTCATGCAAGTTCTGTTCAAACCCTATTAAACCCCTTTCAAACCTATTAAAGTATAATACGATTAATACATTCGCTTAGCTACAAGTGTGCCTGGTAGCCGATGAAACGTAAATCGGCATCTTTATCCAAACCATAGCAGTCAGCTAGGCCCTGCAATTGCTCTTCTGAAAGTATACCATCGATAACACAACCTAGAAATCCCATTAGCCACCAATGATGTAGACGTCATATTACCGATAGCCCTTACCAAACTTATTCTCACGGCACTCCCTCCATTTTCTAATCCGGTCTCTCAACGATTCCTTTGATCTCAAACGCAATTGAATATCATAGGCAGGGCGAGCGCCGCTAGTATCAATAGAATCAAGGTCTTCTAGCATCTCTGAGGTGCGGTTATAGTGCCCGAGCCAAGCTTTTCGAATGATCGTATCAAGGCTTTGATGGTCAGTTCTTATTTTTGGCAGAACTAATGTGCCATGACCGTCAACAGACAGCTCAGGCTTGGCTCCATGCTCCATCTGAAAAATAAGCGACCCCATTGCGAACATATCTGATGCCTCAGATAAAGTCGGTGAGGGACCGTTGACTGGAAGTGGAAGATCCGGGAAAACGGGATTTGCTTGACCAAGAGGGCTAGCGGCGCTAAAATCGCAAAGAATTGCACCCTCCTGTTCATCAAAGAGGACATTGTCAATCCGTATATCTGCATGGGCTATCCCAAGCCTGTGGATATGGCAAAGTGCGTCGGTAAGATCACGGTACCAGAGAATCCGATGAAACTGAGGCGGAATTTTATCACTAGATAACGAGTGATATCTGCGGAGATAGATTCCCTCCGGTTGATCAGCATCAATGGCTTCCATAATGTGAGGGTGTGGCCGTCCTTGAAGCACTCGTAGTACAGTTCGTTCGTTTTGTAACAAGTTGGAGTGAAAGAGGGTGTCTGAGGCATAGTGCCATAGATCGCCGTCAGAGGCACTACTCCCAGGTCGTTCAAATACCCAAGAAGTCTTGAGAACTACATCGTCATCAACTCCGTAGACTTGGGCAGAAGCCCCAACTCCCATGATTTCCAAGCCACGTTGAGGGTGCAGCCGTATAGTGTATGTGTCACAGTTGGACATTGGGGCAACACCGACCGGATCATTAGCCTCAAGGTCGTTAGGCTTATCGGATTTAGATGGATGATATCTGATAAATGGTTGGAATAAACGAGATACGAGGCCAAATGCGCGGTAACCAAGATAACCGAAGTATTGAAATGCACCCAGTGCTACCGAGTAAAATCGCCAGAGGTAGTAGGACAACATTCTGGAGGTGCCATGAAAAAGGGGCGACAGGATCAGCCTTTGGGAATTCGAGGGTTCCTTTATACGTATTCTATCAGCTGATACACTGGCAAGTTGCCTTCATCTCAGGTGTTTGAAACCAAGGGCGGGTCACGTGCAATGTCTCCCCCGGCGAACCACACATCTCTATCTTTCCACCGCCATAATGGCGTGCTCCATACAAATTGCATATAATGTTTAGTCATCTTTGTCCGCACAGATTGTTAACAAGTAGTTAGAGTCACTCAAATCTTTCATCTTAACCATACATCATACATTATTGTATCCACAGATTTCTGTCAATTTCCCCTTTTTTTGGGATCCCAAAAAAAATTCCTAAAAGGGGATAGCTCGGGTATGCTCGTGCGGCCCATATAACATGATTTGTCGTATGTTTCTCCTGTTCCTGGGACTAGACCCTTCATGCTTCATGCATCTCTCATTGGCGTCACTGCTCTGGAGATGCAGCTTCGTATATATAAGTCGTACTTTCTCGCTAATATTTTGAAGCCAAGTCCATCTGATAGGGTGGGTTAATCAACGTCCATATCGTCACGACTACTCACACTCCACTCCACCTTGTAGTCTGCCGACCACAGATCCCGGCACTCATGAAGATCCAGAATAGATCGAATCACACTAGGTATACGGTAACAAGTTTTACACCTGAAAAAAAGAAATTGTTCGTTGGACCCTATGACCTCTGAAAACAGGCGAGCCTTGTCGGCGGAAACGTCAAATCTAACATTCGTACATATAGTGATATATATCTTTAGTACGCGGCATCCATCAGCACAAGATCCGAGCGGTATAATGTTTATTGAAAGATCTCAACATTGATCAACTCCAAGCATGAGTGATAAAGAAATGGCGGATGAAATGGATACGGAACCAGTAAGTTACTTTAAGCGCTACACCACTTGTTCAGATAGAAATTGGACTCGCACCTCAATTAAGCCTTGACCCGCTTTGGCCCGCTTCGGCCCGCTTTGGCCCACCGGAAAGTGACTCCACTGGTGCATAACGGGGCAAAGAGCTCGTACAGCGAAGAGGATGTCTTATTAAGTAGCCTATTCACAATACTATTCTTGTAGGCTCATAGATTTTCGCTCAAGATATAAGATCCCATCTTTCCCTTGCTATTTCCTCCCATCAAATATCCTCCCGGTCTCCAATATATATTTGCATACAAATACAAAGAATCCGTAAGGCAATATTTCAGCAGATACCGAACCAGAGCGTCCTGCTGACACATTTCTAGTTTAGACTCTCGCCAAAATGCCCTCTCAGATTGTGAAGTGCTAGTATTGTGGGAGTGCCGTCTCCTCCACCCAGACACTGTGTCCAATCTGTGATAAGAAACCATATGGCCCGTCTACCACTCTACCAACTTCGCTAACTAAACCGAACAAATAAGCACACCGTAAGTTCTTCGCCATCTATCTATTAATTTTCACTCCCAGCAGTTTCTGACGAGGGATGTAAGGAAGCCATACCAGAGTCCCTAGGAATGTGAAGATTTCACGGATGTAGGGGAATATTTCGGTTTAAATTACTATCTAGCGCATCCATTCGGAGATTTTCTCAGCCATCCTCGTAGATTCAAGCGATATGGACCTTGCCTTTGCGTCCTGTCATTTATTTGTATCCTGCATATGATATGCCGTGGTCAGTTTACCATTTTGGCCTAGCATAAGAGCTAAGCCAGTGCTCCTTCGGATGACTATTCACTCTTTGATCTCCATATTGATACTTTCTTTTAAAGATAACTCGTTAATGACACATTATAACAAGGTAATGTAGTATGAAAACCTAGATCTAGTCCCACAAATTATCCTATAGAGGGATGAATCCTGTGGGCTTTTAGGCCATGCGAGAACGATACGCCACAACTGGTAGTAGAAGCAGTTTTTACTTGATTTTACAGAACGCCTTTGTATGTAGATAATTAGATCGTTTCTTTACTAAAGCGGAGTTTCTTGTTACTTCACATCATTCCGCAAATTGAGTTAACTAAAATAGAGGTTAAATTATACTATTCGATTGTATAGTCATTCTTGAAATCGGCTTGACCGATACACACGAAGTAAATATTCCCTGGCCCCGCCGCCAAGGCTTTAGCGTAGGTAGTTTATTGAGCAAGCCGTATCAAGGTGAAGGCCGCAGTATTTTGCAATCTGTATTATACCGCCGTATAGTATAGTGACCGTTTGATTTTTACTGATCAACAATAAAGAGTAAAATATGATTACACGTGGTAGAATACAGAACCATATTGAAGCATTCTCCTCTTGCCCATCAGCTTTCGATGCGGGGTGCTCAATGTTTTATCCGCACTGAAGATTTGGCGGTGGGTCTAGGAAGGAGTTATTCAGTGGGTATTGGTCAAGCCAGTTTCGAAAATGTCTGTAACTTTGCATATGTAAGACTGGTTCATTCACTTCTCAGTTGTCTGAAGAAAACGCACTAGTTCTGGGACATCATCGTGCTCATCGCCTATTGCGGATGACGGGCCAAGTCGCTTATAGAAAAGCGATTCAAAGTATTGCGGGAAGAAGCCAGCGTACTCCCAGTCTATGATAGCTCGGATCTTTAATGTGCACGGATCCACAATAATGTTCTGCTGAGACAAATCATTGTGACAAAAAACATATTTCTGATGATCGGCAATCTGCTGGGACCAAACATCCTTGTCCGTGCGTTCGACCACACGGCTAGGAGGAATCACTATTCCAGAAGGGCCCTCAGTCTTGTTTGATTTGATCTGATGGAGGGTAGCTAAATGCTGGGAGAGTTCGTCCTGAATAACAATTTTTTGATCTTCGGAAAGCTCGGACATGGAAGAGCCGTGGATATATTCCGTGACCACAAAATAGGCGCCATCAACCTCAAATGATCCGTACAGAGTCGGGACAGGGATATTGCTGACACGGCGAATGAATTGTAGGCTTGCAGCCTCGTTTTGAAGCCTTTCTTTGCCCAGTCGTGGAACGTAGGTTGTTCCTTTAAGTGTAGTCATATATTCGCTAGGTCGTAAACTTCGTTTGATGAAGAATCGGCCTCGATGATAGTACTCCCTTTCGGCAGTTTTCTCAGTCCATTCGTCACATGATACGGTGGAAGTCTCTTCGGGGTTCATCTGGGTTTGGCGATCAATCTCAAACATCTTCAGCCAGTGAAACAGAGAGACAGAAGAAAAGTGTTGAAGTATCAACTCAGTTAACGGAGCCAGGATAAAGATGAAGAGTCCATCAAGGAATGAAAGGATGAAATTGAAAAGCCAAGGTAGAGATGAGACGTAAGAAGATAGGGAGGGATGAGGTGGATTCGAGAAGGGATGGGAGAGACGAGATGTGAGATGGGATAAGTTGCGACCGGATGGGGAGAAAGTCCCGGTTGTTTCGTTGGGAGGGCAACCAGATCGCAGGACCATAGCCGCAAAATAATCTAAATCCCTATTGGATGTTTAATAAGTGGTTTTTCCCGAGTACATTCGATGTAGTTTCTGTAAGAATTACTGGCGAAAGGACTAAAATTAGATTTGCGTGTTTGGAGGTAGGGTTTGCGAATTAGTTCGAGAGAGTGGTGGTAATGCTGATTTCGAATACTGCTATACAGAGGTTTTCAACGGATGCGAATGAATTCAGATCCGAATCTGAAGTTTAGGCATGGATGGCGCGTGGCTACCAATCATGAGCGATTGATCTAACAGGAGGTTATAATCTGATACGATACTAGTAGGCTTATAGAGAAAACTGTATGTATTAGGGTGGACGAAGAGGAGAGAGAGAGAGAAAGAGAGAGAGAGAGAAACTATCTATGGGTTCTATCTAACATGTGATGCCTAAGGTATCTAACATCCCCCTCATAGAATCCCGCCTACACTCTCTATCAAAAATCTCTAATTCCTATATATATAGTAAAACTCTATAAATTTCCTATGAATTCAAGATATGCTAATTAGCTTAGTGAAGACCTTGAATTAGTCTTTTATAAGAGCCTTAGTGAATCTATCTACCGCATTTCGCTTAGTGTCCACACGGTGAATCTTAACGTGTCCTTATACCACTATATCTTTAATAAAGAACTATCGAAGATCTAGCTATCTATTCGCGGATTTACCACCTTTCTTCGTAAGTAGTAGCTACGAATTGATATTATCTATATAGATCTCGATCGGACGTTATTCTAGTAGTATAAAAGAGCGAGCGATCTTACCTAGCTATATTATATCCCGAGTTAGTTAATCTAATATATACCACTCTATAACGGTTATAGAATTAGCGGTGATAGTCTACTTCTTTATAGTCTATATAACTAGAGAACCGGCGAAGTACTAAATACTTCCTTCGGTCGACTTACTATCTTCCTAGTCCGTATAAGATATATCTATATACGTATAGAATCGAAGTTCCTACGTGCG
>CAKMRK010001337.1:0-20169 GCA_928213465.1 Penicillium sclerotigenum | reverse complement strand
TATAAAGTTAGCGAGTTATACGTCTATTTTAGGTGACTTTATATAATAGTGGGTATCGTGGGTATACCCGCCGTAGGTATACCCGTAGGCCTTAGGCGTTATAGACGGGCACTCGAAAATCTAAATAGCCTAAGGCCCACCGTGGACGGGCGATAGGCACCTCCTAGGTACCTATAGACGGGCGATATCGCAGTCTAATTCTACCCCTTAGGGTATAGTATGGAACGTCGAATTCCCGCGCCAGTTTTGAAATTATAGGCTTATTATTTTCATGGTAGGCTTATATAGCACTAGAGATACGATCCTCCAAATTTTAGGATGAAATAGGCATTTTTAGTGGTAGACAATAGAGGTTAAAAATGGTGGGTAGATGAAGTTTTATATCGAGCCCGTTTTTGCATCGAGCCCGTGCTGTGCGGCCCAATTCCCGGTGCGGGAATTGGGCGGTGTGTTGGGCCGAGTAACGTATTTCACCACCGAGTGGCCACCCCCCAAACATCATAGTAAATGTGATATTTTACAAGCTTATATCTTAGCAACCACTTTATTATTTGATTGTATTGTCATTCGATAACTATCGATAAGACTTATTAACACTTTATATCAATTTTAAAGAAAGGAGAAGGCTATGTTATCGCCATTTCAAAAAATACCGAAAATTACGTCGCAAAAAGCTAGAAATATATATATCTCACTCAAGAAGTCTTAAATGCTCCTAAAATTCCCTAAAGAGGCTATCTATCACCTAAAGAGCATTAAGCTATTAAGATATTTCCATATAGAATACCGTTTTTAAGGTATCAACTTGTAAAATATCGCATTTACTATGGTGTTTTGGGGTGGCCACTCGGTGGTGAAATACGTTATCATCCGCATCCAAGCGCTCATAACGTCAGATATGGATGATTCCGGAGACAGGGACGTATTATTTCACTATGAAAGACGCCTGAAGCGAGTTTAATGGTGGTTTGAAAGTCAAAGAATATCGGGGCCTAATTGTCCTTCCTATCATGATGCGCAACTTGCGGAAGGGATTGATTCATCTGCCGGCGACGCAAGCCATTCTGCTAATGCTCTACAGCGAACATTGAACGATTTAGACAACAATTTTCAGTGGCTAGACTTCTTTCTTGACACGGCAATTGATAAGATGTGTATCGACTGGATGACAGAACTAACAACATCATTTGACCAGCAGCGCTTGGGATAGTCTACCGGTGGACACGGACTTGTGGCAGCCATATTGATATCATTTCCAATATCTACGGTCACAGACTGAGAAATAGAGGTCTTTTAGATGATACATATTATGAGCGAGCATTGTGCAAAGAGGTTTATACAGATTTAGCTACAGATGATCCATGGCCGATAGTCCTAAGTCTTGTCTAAACACAAAATATCACCGTAGCTATCACAATGAACGATATTACCACCTCCAAACTACCCGATCATATTTTGATGCAAATTTTCCAAGACTGCAACTGTTACCCCTCGCTACTAGACAATTATAGGATATAACTAATGAACACCTTATACATAACACAAGCATATCACAGCCTTTGATCCGTCCTCTCCAGTGTCAACACTAGTATGTGTGGACTGAAGTATAAATAGTTTAGAATCACTGTTGTCTTCGACGAGTAAATTAGCGCTCTAGGATCTTTTTCAAAACAGGGGCTTAGACGTGTAGTTGTTTAAACCTCACTTCCAAGGTCTCCGTATCAGTTCCATTCCCGTGTCCGTGTCCATGTCCATGTTTCTCTCTCCCATTCACCACTATAGACCAAAAGTCCATGTCCATGTCCGTGTCCATGTCCGTGTCCGTGCCGTCCGTATCTTGGCGCCACTACCAAGACATCCGGATCAGTTTCGTTCTCCATTCACAGCTCCCGATGGAGAACCAAGCACTGTTTAGTTGCATAAATAATCGCATAGAGGATATCTCCGTATAACCTCCGGTGCAGATTTATCCAAGTTAGCGGGTATCAGTCAGGCTGAAGTAGGCACCAGTGAATTGATATCTGCAACGGACATGGACCGCCTAATCAAGGCCAACGAGAGTTATTTTTGGAGATATTTGGGTCAAATTTGCAATATGAACTCATAGTTAAATACTGTACCATGAATCTTCTCGTTCCTTCACATAAATCGAGTCTCCAGAAATCAACATGAGCAATTCAACAGATCCATCCGATTACTGCACGCTGGCCATTTGTCCATTAAGCGAAGCGCATGTTGAATACGTGCCTTCACTAGCTGGAAATGCCTTCTACTTGGCCGTTTTTGCGGTCCTGTTAGCAGCGCAGGTAGTGCTAGGCATTCGATATCGGACCTGGGGCTACCTCACTGGTTTATTCGGTGGGCTAGTGCTTGAAATAATCGGATATGCTGGACGATTACAGATGCATTATAATACATTCCTTTCCAACCCTTACCTTGAGTACGTCCATTGAATCCACATATGTGTTGGCCCTTGGCCCCTTCAAAACTATACTAATAATTAAACAGATATTTGATCTGCCTCACAATAGCCCCCACATTTATCAGTGCCTCGATCTATATATGTCTCGGCGGGTCGCGATCATCTATAGAGAGAACATTTTACGCCTTAGTCCTCGGACTTACACTATTGTCTTCGTCATCTGTGATCTGATCTCGCTGCTACTCCGGGCTTCAGGAGGCGCTATTACGTCTATCGCTGATGCGGACCAGCCTGACCTAGCTCAAGCTGGCATTAACACCATGATTGCCGGTCTCTCAACCCAGGTTGTCTCACTCGCCATGTTCGTGGCATTTTGTCTGGATTTCGCCTGGAAAATTCAACCCAGAGATACACACGAGTGATCTTCGTAATAGCGTCAAATGGAAAGCGTTCCTAGCTGGTGAGTCTCTTTTTTTAATCTTCGTCCTTCCCTATCTCACAGTAGTTCCTAACCATAAATCCAGGTCTGGCCCTAGCAACGGTTACCATTTTCGTTCGTTCTGTGTTCCGAGTCGCAGAGGTCCAGGGTGGCTTTCATAGCTCACTGGCAAACAACGAGGTTGTCTTCATGATTCTGAAGGGAGCGATGCTCACGATCACGCTTTTGTCTTTGACGATTCTTCATCCAGGGACATGCTTCAGTGGTCAATGGAATAATACCAAGTGGTCATTGCGCAAGTCGCGTGACAGTGAGATGAGTTTGATATCTGAGATCTCGGATGGGCAGGCGAAGGCCAGGCAGATTGATTCTGTATGGAGCTAAATGTTTGAATGATGTATCTTGTTGGGTTTGTCTATGTCTATTTCCTTGTGTGATAGATGGATTTTGTTTTTCCTTTTCCATCTCTCGTCCTTCAGTATTAGCCGTTGGTATCTTTAGGTTCACTGCCTTGTTCTGAGCGTGTTTCTCGTGTTCATCTCATTGATTTTCTTGATAGAAGGCTAGAGAGAAGGATCAATTGCATATTTATATTATCCATGTTCACGGCAGGTTTGGCCACGATCAAATTATCAATATCATTGTAGATTTGGGGAACAATTACCTGCCTTTTTAGACATCTGGATCTCATACCGAAATTTCCAACTGGCCATACCAAACGTGATATTTTGTAGACTTTTACGGGGTTTAAGTGTGACGGAAACATCAATTAGAAATGATCACATGTCATTCTGAGCTCTGCAATGATAACGAGGTATCCAGAAAACTAGCTATGGATCATAGAGTAGATAAGTGTGCTAAAAGGGGAATGAGAAAGTCATAGATACCGAGGGAGCGTGTCGCCACCTCGCAGAATCAGTTGAAGTTGAATACATCAGGAAAGTAATCGTAAGGCTGTGCTAGAAAGAAGAAAAGCAGCCCAATAAATTATCATGGGTGGCTGAGGAGGTACTCCACTGCTCCTTGAACACTGCCGCCTGTGCGACGCAGGGCTTCAATGTTCCGTTCGAACTCAAAGAATCCCATATCGTTTAGCTGTCGCAACTGATCGGCGTATCTGTCCTCCGGGGGGCGGGTGTCTGCAGGCTGTGGGGCGCCGAAACCACCTCCGAAACCACCAAGGCCACCACCAAGTAGAGCAGCCAGAGGGTTTGCACCAGCGGCCCCACCTTCTGCGCCCTGTCCACCAATTCCCTGCATCATCTGGGAAAGTAGCGCCGGGTCACGTAAGAACGGATTCTGCTGAGGATTGAAAGGGTTAATGCCACCCTGACCAGCGTTCCCGAATATAGCCGGGTTCAGGAGAGATGCAAAAGGGTTCTGAGTAGCTTGAGGGGTTTGTCCTTCAGCAGATGTTGATCGGTCCGTAGAGTCCGCACCTTGTGCACCGCCGGGCTGAGTGGCGCCCGGGGTGGCAGAAGGCTGGGCTGCGTTTGCGAACGGGTTAGCTCCGAAGAGGGCACCGAAAGGGTTTGCGTTTCCAAGCGGATTCTGAGGCATCTGCCCAAATGGATTTGTTTGCGCATTCTGTTGCCCGGAACCCTGGGTTCCCTCGGCCGTCGTGTTCGTCACTCCAGGGGCGGGGAATGCACTATCACCGCCACCAAGTCCGCCGCCACCCATTCCCATAGCTCGTTGCATTTGCATCATCTGCCGGATCGAGCTTGGATCAGTTAACATGCGGCGGAACTCGGGGCTTTCCATCATCTGCCGGACTCCGGGCCCCATGTCACGAAGCATGGGATTCTGCTGGATCATCATGTCGATCATAGCGGGGTTTTGCAGGGCTTCGTTGATGCTCGATTGGAATTGAGGATTCTCGAGCATGCTGAGCATCGACTCGGTGTCCGGCGGAGGACCCATCTAAATGGCCAAAGAATGTTAGTTATCTGTTGCGGGATTGTTACATTACTTTCATTTCCTATAAGAGCTCACTTACCCCACCATCAGGGCCGAAGAGACCGGCCCCTGGAAGTTGTGCGAACCCAGCATATCGTGCACCAGTCAGGCCAGCAAGTGGGTTGTTGCCAGTACCCGCGGCAAGATTGGTTGGGACACCGGCTATCGCCGGGCTTGGGGTTCCTCCAGCGGCTGCAGTGGCTGAGCTAGGCTGGGCAGCTGTGTTCTGGCGCGGCTGATTGCTTGCAGCACTCTTCACTAGATGAATAGTATGCCCATCCTTGATCTTGTACGTCTCCAGTGTCTCAGTGTCCTTCAGGACCCTACCCGAGTAGATCAACCGCTGACGCTCTGCGGGGGTATCGGCATTTTCAGGGCTTGAGAGCTTCTGCTTGAGATCTGACACTAGCGTGGTGAGAGGAAGTGTCAGAGTGTATTTGGCATCGGTGGATGACTTGACAGTGAAGGTAATGGGAGCCTGCTCTGTGGTAGCCGTGTCGTCGGCCATGGCGAAAGGATGTATGATGATTGTATAGCAAGTGGGGTGATGATGGGGAGATGGACCAATAATGAAGGGTATATCCCCAAGAGTGTTGACAGGTGGTCAAACGCCTTGTTGAATGAACACTTGTGATATGGATGAAATCCGCGAATGTGAGATGAAATACGAGAGAGGGGAGTCAGTGAGGCCGTTATGCGGAGGTGATCTGCCTTGCATCAATGGGTGCGGCGTGGAAGGCGGTCGAATCATAGGTCACGTGCCATACGCGCTAGTGAAAGCTCCCACACGGCAAGGAATATTTTCTCTTCCTCATCTCTTCGAGTCTGATCACACGGCTACACTTCTCTTCATCCGTGGCAAGTGGACTTGAGGAGTTTCTCTTTCTTAACTCTACCTAGCAGGGATGGGACTGATGTAATATTCATACCCCCTGACTTGCAATTGCATGTACAAAGCTTCCACCTTTGTTGTGTGGTACCGGGGAACCGATACCTAGTCGCCCACCATGGCCACTACATCGCACATGTTTATGTACTCCCTGACGATCCAGCCCCCAACTGCCATCACGCAGGCCATCTTGGGTCAATTTGCAGGCACCAGGGACCAGCAGATCGTCACCTCGTCAGGCTCGAAATTGACCATTCATCGGCCCGACCCAGCACAGGGCAAGATCACACCACTCTTCTCTCAAGATGTTTTTGGCATCATTCGCTCCCTCGCAGCTTTCCGCGTAGCTGGAAGCAACAAAGGTGTGTCGCTCTAAAAAAAAAAATCCTTGTCCACCCCTTTACGAGTACAACTTAGTGATTCTCCAAGCTTCCTGGGCGCGGTCCTCTTACGAACTGACCCCTTGGGGTTGAGATCTGCCCCGGACAGCGACGTTGATACTCGCAATACTTCATTATCAACGGATTGTGCTGAGCTGACCATCATAGACTACATCATCATCGGCTCGGACTCGGGTCGGATCACGATCATTGAGTATGTTCCCTCCCAGAACCGGTTCAATCGGATCCACATGGAGACATTTGGAAAGTCTGGAGTTCGTCGCGTCGTGCCGGGTCAATACCTCGCAGTAGATCCAAAGGGACGTGCCTGTCTGATTGCTTCTGTGGAAAAGAACAAGCTGGTCTATGTTCTCAACCGCAACTCGCAGGCGGAACTTACCATCTCCTCACCGCTAGAAGCCAACAAGGCCCAGACCTTGGTGTTTGCCATGATCTGCTTGGATGTTGGTTATGACAACCCCGTCTTCGCCGCTCTTGAGGTGGATTACTCGGAATCTGACCAGGATCCCACTGGACACGCGTACGAAGAAATCGAGAAGGTTTTGGTGTACTACGAGCTTGATCTCGGGTTGAATCACGTTGTACGCAAGTGGTCTGATCCTGTCGACCGCACAGCATCCATGCTCTTCCAAGTACCCGGAGGAGATGATGGTCCCAGTGGTGTTTTGGTGTGCGCGGAGGATAACATTACCTACCGCCACTCCAACCAAGGTGCATTCCGCGTGCCTATTCCGCGACGCAGCGGAGCCACCGAAAACCCTGAACGTAAACGTTCAATTGTTTCGGGAGTCATGCACAAGATGAGAGGAGCTTTCTTCTTCCTTCTCCAAACCGAGGATGGTGATCTGTTCAAGTTGAACCTGGAAATGGTCGAAGACAAGCAGGGCAAACCCACCGGAGAAGTGAAGAGATTGACGATCAAATACTTCGATACAATTCCTGTATCCACGAACCTGCTGATTTTGAAGAGCGGTTTCCTCTATGCTGCTAGTGAATCTGGAAATCACAATTTTTACCAATTCGAAAAGCTTGGTGACGATCCCGGCGAGCTTTTCTTTTCCAGCGACTCATTCTCGGCTGATCACTCTGTGCCCTCCACACCTGTCTACTTCCATCCCCGAGGCGCTGAAAATGTCAACCTCATGGAAAGCATGAACTCTTTGAGCCCTCTGATTGACAGTAAAATCCTCAATTTGAGTGAGGATGACGCGCCTCAGATATACACAATCTGCGGATCTGGGGCCCGAAGCACATTCCGGACTCTGAAGCACGGACTTGAGGTTTCTGAGATCGTGGAGTCAGACCTCCAGCAGGTGCCTTCAGCTGTATGGACAACTAAGTTGACACGAGCTGATGAGTTCCATACATACATCATTCTCTCCTTTGCGAATGGCACGCTCGTTTTGAGCATTGGCGAAATTGTCGAAGAAGTTTCGGACACAGGATTCCTATCTTCAGCTCCAACTCTGGCAGTGCAACAACTTGGTGAGGATGCTTTGGTCCAAGTTCACCCTCGAGGTATTCGACACATTCTTGCAGATCAGCGAGTCAATGAGTGGCCTGCTCCACAGCACCGATCCATCGTTGCAGCAGCCACAAACGAACGTCAAGTTGCAGTAGCCCTCAGCTCCGGTGAAATTGCCTACTTTGAGATCGACGCAAATGGGACATTGGCAGAGTATGATGAGCGACGCCAGATGTCTGGTACTGTCACCTCCCTGAGTATGGGAGAGGTTCCCGAGGGCCGCATGCGAAGCTCCTTCCTGGCTGTTGGATGTGATGACTCGACCGTCCGCATTCTCAGTCTGGATCCGGACTCAACACTCGAGAACAAGTCAGTTCAAGCATTGACGTCTGCACCATCTGCCTTGCAAATTATGGCCATGGCCGACTCGAGCTCGGGAGGTACGACTCTTTATCTTCACATTGGTCTTTACTCTGGTGTCTACCTTCGTACTGTGTTGGACGAGGTGACTGGTGAGCTTTCGGACACTAGAACCCGCTTCATCGGTGCCAAGCCTGTGAAACTATCCCAGGTGTCAGTCAAGGGCCAGACAGCTGTTCTGGCTCTCAGCACCCGCCCCTGGCTGGGATATTCTGATGTCCAAACCAAGAGCTTTATGCTCACACCCTTGGACTACGTCGGACTAGAGTGGGGATGGAATTTCTCTAGTGAGCAGTGTGTGGAGGGCATGATCGGCATTCAAGGCCGTAGTCTACGGTATGTGGTTCATCTCAACTTTAAAACTTTTCCCCCAATCTCCTTGATCTATGATGTGAAAATCGATCCGAACTTCTATGTGGATGAAACTTTAAAAGAAAAATTCCAATTGTTCCTGCTGAGATCAACCCTCTTATACCATGCTGAGACTGCAAATCAATCTGGACTGGTACTAATTGAAAATAGGATCTTCACTGTTGAAAAATTGGACAATAACATGCTCCAAGAGTCCATTCCTCTCTCTTACACTCCTCGACGCTTTGTGAAGCATCCTGACCATCCCCTATTCTACATCATTGAATCTGACAACAATGTCCTCTCTCCTGCCACCCGTCAGAGACTGATTGATGATTCCCAAGCTCAGAATGGCGAGGTTGCAGACCTCCCGCCCGCAGACTTTGGATATCCTCGAGGCACTGGTCACTGGGCTTCGTGTGTCCAGGTTGTGGACCCGATCACCACCAAATCTGTGCTTTTCACGCTTGACCTTGAGGATAATGAGGCAGCAGTCAGCCTTGCCGCAGTATCCTTTTCCAGCCAAGATAATGAGACCTTTTTGGTTGTGGGAACCGCCAAGGATATGACGGTCAGCCCTCCCTCGTCCTCTTGTGGTTTCATCCACATCTATCGATTCCAGGAGGATGGCCGGGAGTTGGAATTCATTCACAAGACCCAAGTTGATGAGCCTCCTCTCGCTCTTCTTGGGTTCCAAGGCCGTCTCCTGGCAGGCATCGGCCCCATCCTTCGCGTGTACGACCTTGGCATGAAGCAACTACTACGGAAATGCCAAGCCCCTGTGGTCCCCAAGACCATCGTGGGCCTGCAGACACAAGGCAGCCGAATTATTGTCAGCGACGTTCGCGAGAGTGTCACCTATGTTGTCTACAAGTACCAGGACAATGTCTTGATTCCCTTCGTGGATGATTCCATCGCACGCTGGACATCGTGTACAACTATGGTTGATTACGAAACTACTGCCGGTGGTGACAAGTTCGGAAATCTGTGGCTCGTCCGTTGCCCGAGCAAGATCTCCGAGCAGGCCGACGAGGATGGATCTGGGGCACACCTTATTCATGAAAAGGGTTATCTCCATGGAACTCCGCACCGTCTCGAGTTGATGGTCCACTTTTTCGCCCAGGATATTCCCACTAGTCTGCACAAGACTCAATTAGTCGCTGGAGGCCGTGACATCGTTGTCTGGACTGGCTTCCAAGGCACAATTGGAATGTTTGTTCCTTTTGCCAGCCGTGAGGATGTTGACTTTTTCCAGCTTTTGGAGACCCAGCTGGCTTCCCAGCAACCCCCTCTGGCTGGACGAGATCATTTGATGTACCGCGGCTACTATGCCCCCGTCAAAGGCGTCATTGACGGAGATCTTTGCGAAATGTATCTCCTGCTGCCTAATGATACCAAGTTGATGATTGCGGGCGAACTTGATCGATCCGTCCGCGAGATCGAGCGCAAGATTTCGGTAAGTTTGCGGGTGTTCAGTGTGGGCTTTTTCATTTGACTAACATCTCTCAGGATATGCGAACCAGGGTGGCGTATTGATTTCGGGTTGGTTGTGGCGTCTGTTGGCGTTCTTTGCTGCCCTGTGTATGGGCTTCAGATACCTCCGTCTTTGTTAATGGATGATGATTATTATGCGGCTTTGAGCCACGACTAATTTTTCTCGACATTCCACTCCATAGACCTCCCCTTCCCCTGGCTGTCTCTAGCCGTGTAGACTCTTTATGACGTCTCTTGCCTCGCTCGGTCTGCCGTTTCCCCTCGGCTAATCTTGAGCTGGATGCAGTCGGTCACTTTTAGTGCGGACTTGTACGAGACAAGAAGAAGCGTGAAAACGCGTCGACGCTTTTTGAGTACGATTTGATTCGCAATGCACCACGGGTCTGCGTCGTAATTTATCAGTTGGGACAAGCTTGTAAAACTTTTTTCCTATTGTGACCAAATGAAAATAATTTTTTTTCTTAATATTTATTGAAACAAATTGTTGATGTCTTCTCCGACGTTCGGTTAGCGTTGTCAAATAGTCCGATCTGATACTTAGGACCTTATTCCTTACATTTGAAGATAACTCTTACAATATCTTTGAATGCCCTTTGCAATATGTAATTAGTTACAAACTTGTAGAGGGTGAAAAGCACAACTTTGTATACGCAAGGATATAATCACCTGGAAAATTCAACAACTTCTACTTTGGACACCGAGATCGAATTGGGCTATCCAAGATCATTTCGATCATTTCTCTCCGACTGATTACTCCGACACTCCGAGGAAGAAGGAAAAAATGAAGCTCGGCATAGCCAAAAATCTCGGTTATGGTCGGAAATCTCTGGGGCCGGAATTCGGGGCCGGTTCCATCGTTTCTTTTCCGCGGGAAAGCTTCATAGTATATCTATGTACTCTGTACTCTGTACATCTACTCCGTATGTGTTATTGAAAAACCTTGAGGGTTCGCAAATATGACCAAAGAGCGTTACAAAATGGAATCTCACGGGATGTTGCTTTGAAATCGACCATGGCTATTGTAATGAACAGAGTTCTACGATACGGCACAGTGATTGGCCACTTTATGAACACAACAGCTTGGGAGCTATGGGGGAGAATGTGAATGGGGTCTTGTGGAGTCCAAACCTTGGAAGGGCGTGCATGTCGTAAGGCGCTCTCCACTTCTCCTCCCAGTTTGTTTAACTCTTTTCGACTTGGAATAGTCTCGGAAAGATCGAAAGTTCGAAAGTTCTCAAAGATCTGGAAGGAGAAAACCACTTCTCTAGAGGGCCTCTCCAAGCCCCTTAGGAATATTCCAAATATCATGTGTCATCTTTGAACTAGTGGTCTCTCTTCTATGCTCTTTGAGCAAGTGGAATGTCAATCCAAGGGCGTGCATGAGCAAGAACGGATCCTCGCGTCCGACCAATCACTATCTCGACTTCGATGACTCTCTGGCTTGGCTTTCCCTATACTGTATTGGTTTGGCGAGGCTTTCCTTATACTGAAGTGTATACGATCGCTTGTTTTTCTAGATGTTGGGCACTATAGGTGGGTGATCCTGATTCGAGGAACTATAATGTAGATGCGCCCTCTGATGACTTGTGAGTCACTGCAATTTGATTTATAAGAACCTTGGGGGATATCCGATGAGGCAATCTCAAACCTTGCTCACATTGTTGTCTTCCTCCACACTTATTTTGCTTTGACTCCATTGCGGTTGTCAACGGCTCCACCATTTACTATTTTTTTTTCCCTTGATTTTTTTTCGTTAAGAACGATCGGATCTGGTCCTTATTCAACCTTCTTTCTTTTTTTGATATTCCAGCTTCTCTTAGTTTGGACGTGTCGCCTGCCATATTGTTCCTGCGTTTCTCCCGTAGGACAGGCTTTTATATTCTCTTTGCTTTCCCTGTGAAACAATGTCGACGGCCACATCAATCATCAGTTCTGGCTCGGACAGGCTAGATGCTTGGACTCGACGATCGCAGCCCAAAATTGAAATACATCTTTCAGGACAAAAGCCAGGACATGTCAACTCTTATACTACCGGAGAGAGTATTGATGGCAGCATAACCGTCACCATTGAGCACGAGACTCGATTTGATGAGATTGAGATTGTGTTTGAAGGTACCTACCATTGAAACTCGGCCTATAAACAATGCTAATTTCAGAAAAGGTGTCTCTCGAACTACAGTAGAACGAGCATCATGCCCCGGCCGCACAGGATCACAACAGATGTTTCTCAAGTTGCGCCAGCCTATTGACGAAATGGAATATCCGACCCCTCGAGTCCTAGAGGCTGGCCGATCATATAAATACCCCTTCACGTTTGTTGTTCCGGCCCATCTACTGCCCCAGGTCTGCACTCACGCCAAGAGGAATGCTCACCTTCAACGATCTCACACTATGCTTCCGCCAACATTGGGTGATCCCATCCTTGCCAGCAATGGCAAGACACTACTAGATGATATGGCACCTAGCATGTCCCAGATTAGCTACACGGTCCGAGCGTCTATTCTTCAGAAACAACTCGTTGGCACCGGAGTCGTGGCTATCGCCGCCGTTGCCAAGAAAGTCCGTATCATCCCAACAGTGGAAGAAGAACCTCCTGTGGAAATTTCCACAAGCCCATCTTTTTGCACACGCAAAGAGAAGAGTGTCAAGCGCGGAACCCTGCGAGGAACATTAGGACGGATTGTCGCTTCATCATCCCAGCCCAAAGCTATTCAATTGCTTCCTCCAGATGGTCAGCCAACTGATACCGTGAGCACCGTGGCTATCGTAAACCTGCGATTTGATCCAGTCGGCGACGAGCAGCCTCCCCCACTTGGAACAATGACCAGCAAACTCCGCGTCAACACATTCTTCAGTGCAGCCCCATGGGAGGACTTCCCTTCGACAGCTGGCATCCCCTTCGCCCAAATTGGATGCGGCCTCTACACCGAAAGCGTGCCTCTATTGACCATGTGTGTTGCATCCGCTCAGTGGACAAAGCAATCAACAGCCGCCGAGATAATGCGCCGCAACTCTACAGACTCATCATCATCCGATTTATCAACTGGGCCATCCTCCGCATTCACCGGAGACACCTACTACACCGCATCAGTCGTCGTCCCTGTCACCCTGCCCAAGTCAAAGTCCTTCGTTCCGACTTTCCACTCCTGTCTGATATCTCGCGTCTACGCCCTCGATCTCTCTTTGACATACCACACCCCGGCAGCCAACCTCATGACACCGACCATCTCCCTCCGTCTCCCAGTCCAGTTCGTGAGCCAAGCAAAGCGCACTGAATCCTTTAAGTCTGATCTCGGTGTCACTGTCACACAGCAAGAGCTTGAGGAGTTCTTCAGCCCACGTAATGTGACTTCTCCCACCGACTTTTCCGGCCACACTCGCAGCGATGTGGTGGACGTGGGCCTAGCCCCCCCACCCGAGTACTCGGCACGATTGAGCACGCCGAGAGCCGATCGCTAAATAATACGAGATGTGGATCGCGTTCTTCGCTCTCGTTTGTTAATCGCCAACCAATACCCCTAATTATGTTGGCCAGCATAAAAAGTCCTATTGTACAGCGTTCACATGTCTACGACCGTTTTTTTGTTTGTGTTTCTTTTTTTTGTTTCGATTATACCCTATTGTTCACATGAAAGATTGTGGATTATATTGATGTTATCATGCCTTTCTCTGGCTTTAATTCATTTCTTTCATATAGAAGCATAGTCAGCCGCATAAGCGACCTTGTTATGTTGTGTAGAGGACTTTTCTACATATAATGGTTGACTGATATGAAGATTTTCACTAGAAAATCCGACTAAGATTAATATGCACTTTCATACGCAGAGCACGCCATCTAGCGGCATATAAGTATAATACCCTATATCGGAAGCCGGTATTCAGGATAGTAACCTAGAGACTTACGTTGACTAGTATAACGATAATATAGATCTGGGTCTTCGATTAAAGTGGTGTTTCCAGGCTGCGGGAGCCGTTCACTATATTCACCAAAAGGGCATACATAATTCATTCGAGCCTACGGCCAGAGAATCTCTTATTACCCTCTGACTCTAAATCAAGCTTGTTCTTCTGCTGTGCGACTTTTGGGGATCGACAAATGGTGACATCGATGGTGGACCTAGTCATGACTCGGGGGTTTTCTTTTCAATCCATATAGGTTATTCTTTGTGCTCCATGGGTGGAAAAGGTGAATACTCTTCTGCAGCTTTAAGTGCTTTAAAACAAATTATATTAAGTTTAACGAGACTCTCTTGAAGAAGGTATAATGAAAGAGCTTTACTAAAAAAATATTGTATTATTTCACTCGAGCTCTATATAAATAGGATTGATAGTACTTTACTTCAAGTCTTTTCCTCTGCCACTTCTTGGCTTTCCCTTTTCTTCTTCCTCCCCGTCCGCAATTAATCAGCCAGATAGCGCTATCCATATTGATTTATCTGGCCTTACTAGAAATAGTAGGCAGTCTCTTAACATAAAGCCAGCACTTGTTCACCGCTGCCTATTACTTTCTCATTCTCACACGAAAAGCCATCTTCAATCCCATCCACACCGCCGGTAGATGATGAAGTCGAATATCCCGTACTAGCTGTCTCTTTGTGTCGCCGCACTAGCCGTTCTTAGCATCGCCAAACCCGTACAGCAAAAGCCTCTCGTCGGCGTGGACGTTATGGTCGACAAGGTCCCCGGCCACAACAATGCTATATACGATACCGTGCCAAAAGAAGACCAGCTATTAGACGTCGAGTTCCTTAAGGTTACCCCGACGCCTATTATCGCGTAAGATTCCCTCCTTGATATGCCCCTTAATGATGACGTCCTAACATCCTGAAGCGACCCATCTCAATCTAAAAAAAAGGAACTCGGACTCTTGATAAGGGCCTTATCAATGCGACCCTCTCTATAGCTCTATTATCTACCCGGATAGTAGCTATATAGAACCAAGATCCCTTATAATACCGTTAAAAACTATTCCTATCAACGAAGCAGCCCATTTTAGCATTCGCGATTCCAATGGCGTTCAGGTTAACTACCTACCTAGTAGCGGCCGTAGCGACATATTACTAGATTTCTAGATTCCTACAATGTTTTTGAAGAGCGGTATGTGGACTTTCAAAGTCGACGCCAGACTCGGAGATAAAGACAATTCATGTCTATTTGCCATGTCGTTGACACAATGGTTAGACGGGGGCTTTGAGAAGTAGGGTATTTAGAATAATTTGTAGGCTCAATGTTGTCGTCGTGTAATAACTTCAATCATTCGCCCAAAAGCCACCAAAAAAATGAGGGGGCGAGACCAGAGCACTTCGTCGATCCAGATGACTTCTGGTTCCCCTCTACTCATCTGAATATTCCACAACTGAACACAAGCTGAAAGGACCATTTGTTGCTTGATAAGGAATTATTTTGCAAGTCCTTAATAAATCCATATATTTTGACCCTTGCCCCACACAATGGAAATGTCAACATAATGCGTAACCGAATCAAAAGCACCACTATTCTACACCCGCCAAGCGCCGTTCATCCTCTTGAGCTTTTCTATCTTTCTCATGTATATATGAATGACCTGATAGACGGTGTGTTTATGAAGCCGCAAAAGAAATAGACTTGAGGTGAACCTAATGGCCTGCGTAGCCGGCCTCAAAGTTTATGACAATTTAACAAAAGCACATAGGGAATTGACTACTCTTTTCCTCCCTACCATCACCTAATTACATGTTTATTATACTCCGTAATAGTTCTCTAGCTGCTCGATGCAATCAAAATTTCAATCGACTTAACCAGCCATCCGCATTTTCCTGCCAAAGCTTAATTTCTGACTTCCCAGCCACTTGGTTGACCAGAGCAGTAGCTAGCCCTGCTTTTGTGTTGTGTTTCTTTGATTTTATCTATGTATTTTTTTTAATTTGAATCGTGTTACCTAGGCCGCTTCGGTATTCTGTTCGTACGGTACACCCCTCCCTTTGGCATTTCAAGAGGAAAGTACGTCTGGTGGAAGCCAATTTGGCACAGCGTCTTATAGTATAATGCGATGTGACTCGTCGACGTGTCAGCACGGCCACCATTGCTGGGTAGACCTAATGGGAAAAAAGCACTACCCACTCAAATCTCATCACATCAAACGCCTAATAACCTACGTTGAGAAGGGCGGTGTTCTGGAATATCATAAGGACGTGCCAGAAGCAGTTCGGGACGAATTATACCGGGAAGAGCAAGATATGTAACCACTTGTCGGAAGAGAAGTGTAGGATATTTGACAAGTGAATAAAAGGGCATCTCTAAAATTACGTGTCTTATAATTAAAATTTTATTCTAATACCCTTTTTCTTATCCGCATCCTTGCATTTAAAAAATTGCTACCTGTTGCGTAAATCAGTGGGAGTATGTATCAATGACAAGCATCTCATTTTATTATAGAATCCGCAGACGAGGGCCGGGCGTCTTGACGTCTTTGTTGACGCGCCCCGTAGCTAGCAGTATCTCAATCACCGCTTTATGCTTGTATACCGTCGCCCATGACAGCGGCGTTATTCCCTCTTGGTCCTCGCAGTCTGGTTTAACCCCTTCCACCGCGAGTAGCAACTTGACGATGCATGTAGATCCCTTTCCTGCCGCTAACGACAAGGCCGTTCGTCCGTCGAAATCCTTATATTCCGGGTCCACCCCAGCCAGAAGTAATAGCTTGACCACTGCCTACATACAGGATCCACTTGTACGGAGCATTTGTAAGAACATAGGAAGTTAAATAGTGAGTAGAAAGCTACTCTTTGAAATACACACTCATTTACCTTTTGCTTCGTACTATAAGCCTTTTGATATTAGTTCATACCAATTCTCCCTCGTTCAAATACGTTCAACAGATTTTCTCCCCTTCCCCGTGTTTTTGTATTGGAAAGTGAAATGGGTCCTATTTGAATGCCTCGCGGACACCCTTCCTGGGCGCTAAAACACCATTATCGTCTGGGTTGTATTATATCGAAACCCCGAGTCGATCATCGCCGTCAAGCAGCCTGGTCCCAATATACTTTACGGGCACCATACGCTCAACTAGGACCTTTTACTATTATCACCTGTATGCGCTGCTTGCCGATGACGCCGCGTCATGGACGAACGAAAGCGGCACAGGAGCTGTATCGCAGCTCGACCCGTGCATAAGCGCCGGCCAGCGGGTGAAGTCGGCCTTGAAGATAGCGCCATTTCCCCTTTGGGGTTTCAGCCTCATGGTTCGGAAACAAAGAAAGTGAAGCAATAAACGTGGCAGACGTGCACCCAGTGGGTTGCAGCGGCGCTGCGGGGGCCTTGTTTCATGCAGCGCTGGCTCATTTAAGCGCTGTCTAATCCACCTGGGTAATTCACCCTCGCTGCGGCGATTGCCTAAAAGTAACCCTGCGGCGCAAAATGCCAACAACCTGAAATGAATGGTTAGCCGAGGGGGTTGCGAGGGCCTTATCTCATCTGGTGCTGCAAGTCGTCCAAGTAGACGGATCATCCTTTGCCAATCAACCCAGACAGGAGTGTGAGCATGGTGGATCTGTGTGCGAGGTGTGGTTGTCTATGATTAGCAACAAGAATATGGCGCTAGGTTATAAAAGAGGTGTACCTGTTGTGTCTGACATTTTCCATCTGTGTCTAGACTCATAACAACTGATATTATACTCTTGTCTCTATTATTCCTAGCCTCTGTCCACTACACGCGGTCCACCATCTATTATTATCAGCCTACACCCCATTACGGCAAACACAACATGTCCAGCGCACAGAGTGATTGGTGTGCGGTCTTCAACCCCTCCTTCGACACCGTAGCATTCGACCCTCTCGACCCGCAGAAGCGCTATCACGAAGGCATCTTTGTCGAAGACAATCCCGAAACCCAGAAGGGAATAATGTTCCACGTCACGGGCGACATCATCGCCCCAAGCGGCATGCGTTTTGAATTGAAGGAAGGGTATGCAGCGCGGGCCTCCGTCCATCTACACAGCTACCCGCAGATTGGATGGGTCCGATGGGCGGATTTCAAATCGGGGAGAATCGAGGCTATGTTGAGGGCTCTGCCGACGCCGACTAAGCAGCAGGGATTGGACTTCTGGGGGAACGGCCCGTCATCTGGTTACCATGAGTATATCTGGACCAAAGAAAATGGGGAACCGTATGGGCCTGGGGAGCAGCGGCGACCCATCATTAAGTGTAATGAATGGACGCATCAGCTGGCCATCCCCACGTTGATTAATGCTGGCATTCTGCGCACTACGCGCTCCTAGAGACGTGTACAGGGTTCTGGTTTGCTTCGGGTCTATAGATGTATCACCCTAAGCTTTTGAAATGTCACAGACCAGCATCCCTGTCCACCATCCGCATCACGGCCTGTTCCGCCGGCCAAACCTCAAGGAATTGCTGGATTCTTAAACACCAGTCACTATCCCAGTACATGAATGCAATCGGGGAGGATGCAACAAAGAACTCCCAGTATTGAGGATACCACCCAGCTTCCGCCCAGTCTATCAGCACAACATCAAACGACCGTCCCCCCTGCGCATTGCGACCACTACTATTTTCTGCGACCATAATGTTTTTCTGCTGGACATCTCCGTGCGTCAGCGTCGGCCGATGCCCCTTGAGGAGACTCGGCAGATATTCTTCGTAGTAGCGGACCTTATAGTCCGGCCTCCGATTCCGTTCAATGTGCGCGCGGTAATTCCCAACCATGCCCGCAACGAAGTTTGCTTCCCCAATATAGGGTCCTAAGGACCCCGGCAAGCCGCCCCTGCGGTTATGAAACAGGTAGTGGTGGAGACAGCCGCCATCCAGACCGCCATAGAAATCAGGCCTGGGACACGGAACCTGTCGGAGATTATCGAATATTTGCCGGAGTTTATCGATAATATCATCTTTCTCATCCTCGGCCAATGATGGCCAAATTGCGTCTAGCCGCTCGCCGGGGATGCGCTGCATGACCAGGAACGTTTCAAGCGTCTCGGTGTCCTTATACATAGCGTACAGTCGAGGCACTGGAATTGTGGGGACATGGCGCTCGAGAAATATCAGGACCTGGCCCTCGTATTCTTGGACGCCGCGGCCGAATTTCACCACGATCCCGTCATTTATTGCGACTACCTTGTATATGCGGTCAAAGAGAATATTTGTGCAAGCACGAATTTCATCCTTGGTCGGTAAGGGGGATTCAGGAAGCGAGTTGCTGGTAAAAGGCAGCGGCTCTGGTTGCCAGACCATTGCGCGGGGCTTGAGTGTGTGTGCGCTGGTGAAGTAAGAAGGTCGTGGGCGGCTACAACAATCTGTTACAACTCACATCGTGGTCCGTGAACCGGCCTGTGGCTGTTATCACGTGATTCATGTCTGTGGCCATGCTGCTATGGCGGTGCATTGAACATTCCCTGACGAAAATCTGGGTGTACGACAACGTATGGTATGCATGAAAGATATGTATGACTCTACCTGACTAAAATGACACGAATCCGCTCTTTTTCCAATCTGCGCGGACATAGCTGACTAAACAATATATGCAATTTGTATAGAGCACGCCGTCCAGGCGGTCCGTGGATTTTCCGGGTTTTAATACCCCGCATTTCACCTGGGTATTCAACCTTCGTATTCGACATTCCCAAACCACCACCACTTTGTCACATGGAAATGGAAGACTTCTAGAGTCTTTGTTGGAAGTGGTCATGTGACCACAGGTTATCTCCTAGCACTTCTAGTCCCACCCTTCTGTAGTTTCCTCTTTTCTAGTACGCAACACATAATAGACAGTTTTTCCAGTCCACTTCATTACTTCATGCATAGTCGTACTAGCCTCTCTGCCTAACAGGTTATGAGCCCTCGCTTTCGTCACTAGCTTAACTGTATCGTGACGAAACTTCTCTATCCTCCCCCCGGTGCTTACGTCGCACCTCCACCCCGCTCTGATTCGACGAATTAGAGCACTTTTAAAAACCCGAGATCTCATCTCGGTACTCTATAGTACTATATATTCACATATAGTACGCCGGCCGTTCAGCTATTTCATTCGCTGACCGCTATTTTCTTCGACCGTCACCCGGCCGTTCGTCACACCGTCGACCGCCGCTTCTAACCGTTCGATTCATCCTTCGGCCCTTCGATTCTATCGTCGACCGTCCTATATTCAGATCATTACTACTACCCGTTATAGTAGTTGATTCTATAACAATTCGACATTTTGACATTCAACCTACTACCTATTATAGTAGTGTCTCACTATATCCACAACACCCGAGGGTGACCCTCCGGGAAGACTACGCCAAAACCCACTAGTGGGTCGAGACTCTCGACCTAAAACCCAACCCACGAGTGGGTTAG
>CAKMRK010001333.1:0-15997 GCA_928213465.1 Penicillium sclerotigenum | reverse complement strand
TTTTTTACTCCGTCTTAAAAATTATTTTATTTCTTTAGCCTGGTTTTGTTTAGTTTCTTTAGCTAACTGCCCATTTCTTTGTTTTCAGGGGGACCAAAGAATCCTCCTAACAAGAAAACTCAAGTCTAAAAATGTTTTAAATTTTTTTTACTCCCCGCGTCTTTTTTCCAAGTGAAGGAAAACCCCCCAATCCCCCCCCCCCCCCCCCCTAAATTGAACCCCAACTCTATATACATACAAACACAACACCACTTAATGACGGTGCAACCCACGAGCCTCAATACCAGCCTTAACCTCCTCATAGACCTGCTCAATAGAGCTATCAGCCTTAACCCAAACAACCTTATCCTTCTTCTGGAAATCATCAACAACAGGCATAGAAGTCTCAACAAAAGTATGGAAACGCTTGCGAATAGAAGCCGCATTATCATCATCACGACCACTAGTCTCGCCACGCTTCAACAGTCTAGCCTCCATGACATCCTCCGGACAGTCGAGGAACAACACAAGCTCAGAGGGACAAACAGTCTCCTCGAAGAAAACAGCCTGGTCGAGCTTGCGTGGGAACCCATCAATCAAGAAGCGGGCCTTGGTACCAGCCGGAGACGGCGACGTCGCCAGTGAATCCGCCATGGCATTCGACAGCAGCGCAACAGTCACCTCCATGGGCACGATCTTGCCTTCGCGGATGTACTCGCGGATCAGCTCGCCGTACTGGCTGCCTTCGCGGACTTGTTCGGCGCGCAGGAGGTCGCCGGCGGAAAGATGCACGAAGCCGTAGTCTTTCACGAGGTTCGCGGATTGGGTGCCCTTTCCGCTCCCTGGGCCGCCGAGGAAGAAGACGACTGTTACGTCGTTTGTGGAGAAGCGGGGGGTGGCCATTGTGGGATGGTTGGTTGTGTTTGGTGAGGGGATTTGAAGGGAAGTGAGATGGTGTTAAAGGGGGTTCAGGAGAGAGAGAGTTCGAGAGTTGTTTGTGGGGGGGAGGGGTGTCGGTGTGGAGGGGCAGCACTTGACTTGGAACGGAAGTTAGTTGGGCGGTTCTTTTTTTCTTTTTGGGTACGGGCTAGGCCTTGCTTACTTCAAACTAGTTTAGGCGTGAGGTGTTGATGCCGGTGCGGGACTTGACGAGGTAGACGTAGGCGCCGGAGCTGATGGCTGTTATCAGGATGATGGGGATGATTGGGAAATTGGAGCGGCTGGATTGAGGGGCGGAGGGTGCGCGTGGCGGCGAAGATCTCGGAGGGTTCGAGTACAGGCGGTGGGGTGCCTGAGTCGATTGGGTGAATTTCTGGGTGAGGGCTAGAGGCTTGGAGCGGACTCCGGAGAATTGACGGGCTAGAGAGAACATCGAGAACGAGATAGGCTGTTGTTGAAGAGGGAAAAAGAAAAAGGAGTTGGGAAAGCCGAAACGGGATTAGCTGCTGATCTGTATATCTCGATGCGGTTGTGTACACCTGGTTGTGTACACCTTAATGTCTGTGTACGCCTTTGGGCTTCAGCTTCAGTGGCAAGTGATATTAGGTAAGGTTAATAACTACTTCATATGTTGTAGTTATCCATAGTACTTATCCAATGGAAAAACTAGAAATCTTATTAAGATTGAGCATAGTTTCTTCCACGGCCATAGGCGTCATCATGATCACTTTCGTATATGTTGCGTTAGAACGATATATGATCCCACCTGGGCACAATTGTCCGTTTACAACTTTCTTCCCAAAAATCTCCTTGTACCAGGCTGCCTAAAAAGGAAATGTCAATCGCGCGTGTTATATATATTTGAACCTGCAAGCGATTGATTTAATGCTAGCCGCGGACGCACGCACGTAAGCAACAGGGACCGCTTTACTGACCTTTGAATATAGACAGAGCCTCAGAAACAACCATTTTTATAGGAGGTCCCGGCTCAGTGGATACTGAGGTCAAGATTTTGAGACCGAGAAATCATGGTTTGCTTGTTGATGGGATTGCAAAACTAGGGCTAGGTATTCACATATGTACGAGACTAACGATGCAGGTCGAATTACTATTTAAGAAACCTTCTAAAGCAGAGCCCACATGTTGCACAGTGGAGGAACAAGGTGAATTTGAATTAGGTTGGATTAGAACAGATCAAGGGGCACCTTGCTACTTGGTATATATGTAACACCAAAGCTTTAGCTTTGGCATAGAACAATAATCTTATACTTGATATACTTGATATACTTGATATACTTGATATACTTGATAGTTCCAGGCTGTTTGCTATTGTTACCCTAGGGAGAGGGGGTTGATTCTAGGTGGTACTATGTCTCAAGGCAAAATGCACTGTCCACGTCGTTTCACCTTTTAGTACCACCTAGTTTTTGGGCTCCTGGGTAGTATCCCTCGACTTTAGCTATCTCTAGCCTGTGTAGTGTCAGTGGTATACTATAATCACGATTGATCGGATTATTGGCGAGCGGCTGGGTCAACCCAGGCTCAAGAAATACGCCAAGATACATTTCCAGTGTTCACCACGTATGTTGACCTCTATAGTTCGGAAAGCAACCGAGAGTCCTGTATTTATGATTGCCAACACCTGTAATCCACAAGTATTTTCTCTACTATCATATTATCCACGATTTCCATTCTCGAGCTTACGGCCCAATCGTAGCCAGACGGTGTTTGATGAAGTCCACGACATCCTGATTATACTTCCCTACATAGGCGTGGTGTGCGGCATTGTTATCATCTGGGTATGGAGAGCAGCATTGGGCATCACCGTAATCACAATAGCTACGAATCGAGCTCGCAAAGGGTTCGCACAAGGCAGGGTTAAGGCGGGGCAGGAGCTAATCCATTCGCTTTAGATTATAATTCGGGCACTTGGATCTGGGGTTCGTTGTACTCACACCTATACCCAGTGCGCAAGTACCCACATTCCATGGCATGCCAGGAATGTATGTCTCATCACCATACGCAATCGCAGCTATGACTTGATATTCGATCAGATTCGTGTTTTTCTTTTTTTTTTTCACATGTCCCTCGGAAATCACGTACCAGTGGAGTTATAGAATCGTGCAAGAGGGCCGACGAGAGAAAACCCAAGCTCACTGGTTCCGCACAGAGAATCCATCATGAGAACTGCTCCCTAGATGGCAACGAGCCTTAGCATTTTACGTGATTGATTGCCATAATACGAGGACAGAATGTGGCATGTGGGTTTGATATTAGCGCACCATTGAATATCCCACTACCACGATCTTAGTTTGGGGGCAGCTTTCGCTGTATTCCTGCACAAACTGCTGCATCAGAACCGTACCGTCGTGAACCGTGTGCAGTTTGTCATAATCTGTTAAGACGTTTTGATGATCATAGGGTAAGCCGAGGGTAGTCGAGCCCGGGATCTGATTCAGGATTAGGTCTGAAAGAGTGCTCATCACATTCAGATCATCTCCCCCGCCTTGTCCCCTGGCTATAATGGCATGGACACCCGTAGCACATTCATTTTTCGACACAGACTGTGCATGGGTCTGGGTTAACACCAAAGTGACGGCTAACAGTGCCCAAACGATCTTCACGGTCATGTCCCACATTTTGTAGAATTTGGAGCCACAACCGAGATCCTAGGGTCACTGACGATTTGAACAAGAAATAGCGCCACTCTTTGATCTTCGCTTGTTGATTCTTCCTTATAACTTCGGCGTTGAAGAAACTTCCCCACTTCGTCGGCTGTTGCTTTGTTAACCCCCCGAGACTACGTAGTACCGTTACTTCAGGGGATTGGCTAGGCCTTGGTAGTATGTGATTGGCATTTCTTTTCTGAAGTCTAATCGTAGATAATAATATGAATGACAATCAGGCCGTTCCTCATACATATTCGGGTTAGGGTATGATACATGATAAGGTCAAAGTAGAAGGTCAAAGTATGCAGTCAGAGCTCAGCTTAATCGCCGTCCAAACCTTAAGCGTAGTATCTCGGCTGGATATTAAAGCTCGGGCTTTGGCATGGAGCTCTATCAGCCAAAGTTTCCAGAATTTCGAGAACGGTAGTACACCCAAGGAGCCATACCGTTGCTCTGGGAGAGTGAAATAGCAGTAGGCCAGTCTCCAATTGCTACGTGAGCTGTTTTTGAGAGAATGTTATCGCTCGGAGAAGCTACAAGAACAGCTCATGGGTAGCACACCATCCCAATGAGGGTTTACTCCATCAAGAGAGCGAGAGGCAAAGCTAGATAAAATTTGGATGGATAACTATATATACCAAGGTTCAAAATCTAACTATCTTGCAGTATATGGCCTCTGAAAATCTGGAACACCCCAGGCCCAAGTCTGTGTATGATTCAACGGGCCTTTTGCTGTCATACCGCGCACAGAAAGGCTTCGTGCTTCCCATGAAATATGACCCACGACTACGCTTGATACGCTCGGTCGATCAAGTCTCGCACGGCATTCACCAACTCCGTGATGACCGGACCGGACCGAGGAATAGTGTGGCCGCGTCCAGTGTCGAACATCGCGGCAGTATCTGGGTCACAAATGTTGAACAAAGCTAGTGCGCCGTATCGGTAGGGGTCTGTGCCAAAGACACATAGTGAGTATATCGTTTGAGCTGGGGCAACAGCTATCAAAATTACCATCTGCACCAACCACATGAAGTGTCGGAATGTTCAGAGTATAATCGCTCTCATCTGCTAGGACCACGTCCTCCTCGGGGGAGAGAGGAGGCCAGCCGGTGAAGAAGATCGCACATTTGATGCGACGAGGACGGCCAGTCTCCTGAGCCTTTCTATCCTCATCCAGGATTAGACTCGCAGCCATCGTAGCACCCTCACTATATCCGACGATACCTTCGATATCGGGATTCTTCTCCAGTGTATCGTAGAGGTACTCCATGACTTGATGATGATTGTTCCAATGTCCATCCCAGTCTTTGCCCAAAGCTCTCATCACGTCTTCGGGACACGAACCATGTGGAGATTTTCGAACTCGAGAGATCATCGAGTCCTCAGCTGCTCCTCCATCCTCCAACCACCGGTAATGCGGCCCGATACCAAAGTATTCCGTAAAACCTAGGAAAATATAAAAATCAGATCATTGGCTTTGATTTAGGTATTGAGCTCGGGGGACCGTACCTGCCGGTGGAGATACGGGAACAGGGCCGTTGATGTAGAGGAATGAAGCGAAACCATCTATGGCCATCTGCTTTACCAGCGGATCTGCAATATTTTTAGTGAATCCTCACTTCGAGTCCTCAAATTCAAATGATACTCACCGAGCTGGATATTAATATTCTGCGATAGAGAAGTCAGTATTCATATTTATTATAGTGTCTCCCATCACCTACATCGATGTTGCCAATGGCACCATGAAGACATAAGAACCTCATCCTGCATCAACCTGCAGCAATCTATGTCGGGGAGAGGAAGGGAGGGGAGTGTTATGTATGATCTGAGCCTGTATACTGGAGAAAGATGAGAGATAGAGAGAGAGGCAACGAGCAAATATAGAAATCAATGAAGATATACGACATGTACATCGTAGAAAATGGGTAAATTACTGCTCGGGCTGTAAAAGTGGTGTACATCAAATGAAACAAAAGCACGGGATTTCCACCGAGCATCAACTTCCCAACTGCAAATCCAATTGATATATCGAATATGTGGGACGGTACAACATTTCAGTCAAAATCACCAATTCGGGAATAACCACCGATCACCCAATGCTAGCATCGCATTGATGACGCGGAGCAGAGAAAGCTTCATTGAGCTGTACACCCCCAAAATGACCCGGGGCAGGAGTGTTGGGATGGCGTTTCTGCAACGCTATATAACACACCATAGCCATCCAGGCAGCCGGTTTTCCCAATTTCCCTGATGTGGTCTATGTGGCCCCCAGAAATTCTCTAGACTCGCATTACAATTGCACCTTCTGCACTTTGCACCAGGACAAATATGAACCGTGCTGATTCTGAAGGTGCGCCTCATGGCGAGCAGGGGACGCCCCAACCTATCGCTATCATCGGGTATGCATGCCGGCTGCCGGGGCAAGTTACATCTCCCGGTGACCTGTGGGAACTATGTACCCGAGCTCGAAGTGGCTGGTCGCCCATCCCTAAAGACCGTTTCTCTGTCGAAGCATTCCGCCACCCTAACCCGTCCAAGGTTGGTTCATTCAACCCGAAGGGAGGCTACTTCCTCGATGAGGATATTGCACGCTTCGATGCTCCCTTTTTCAACCTTACTGTTCAAGAGGCTACGTCCATGGACCCCCAACAGCGCTTGCTGCTGGAGTGCGCGTATGAAGCCTTAGAGAGTGCTGGCATTCCCAAAGAGAGTCTTGCTCGCCGAAATGTGGGCGTCTTTGCCGGTGGTAATTTCTCTGATTATGAGCTCCATAACGTTCGTGATACCGAGACTATTCCCATGCACCAAGCCACCGGCTGTGCAGCCTCTCTGCAATCCAACCGTATCTCATACTTCTTTGATTTACGAGGGCCCAGTATCACAGTGGACACGGCTTGTTCTTCTTCGCTTGTTGCACTCCACTATGCAGTACAGAGCTTGCGAAGCGGGGAGTCCAAGGAAGCCCTTGTTGCTGGTTGCCACCTTAACCTTGTACCAGATATTTGGGTTTCTATGTCCATGTCGCAGTGAGTATTTCCATGTTCTCTAGGATAACCTCGTGATCTGTCATCTGACTGTATGGCGATATATAGGTTGTTTAATGATGAGGGTAAAACCTTCTCCTTCGATGAGAGAGCCACATCTGGCTTCGCGCGAGGCGAGGGCGCTGGCGTTGTAATTCTGAAACCCCTCGACGCTGCATTGCGCGATAAAGATCCCATCCGAGCCGTCATTGCACATTCAGGGGTCAATCAAGATGGGCGAACCCAGGGAATTACTCTGCCAAATGGCCAGGCCCAGGAAGAGCTTATTCGGCGGGTCTACCAAGAGGCCAACCTCAACCCGGATGAATGCGGGTTTGTGGAAATGCATGGGACTGGAACGAAGGCCGGTGACCCTATCGAAGCTACAGCAGTCCATGCAGCACTTGGAAAGCATCGGACCCCGAAAAATCCGCTTTATATTGGATCAGTCAAATCCAATATTGGGCACTTAGAGGGCGCTAGTGGTATAATTGCCATCATTAAGGCAGCCATGATGCTTGATAGAGAGTTGATGCTTCCGAATGCCGAGTTTAAGAAAGCGAATCCTAATATTCCTATGAGCGAGTGGAATATGAGAGTTTTGACGACGACGCGGCCCTGGCCTTCTGGAAAGAAATACCTTAGCGTGTCCAACTACGGGTTTGGGGGAACCAATGCACATGCTGTTCTTGAAAAGGCACCCTTGTCATCCAAAGCCCCAGATGAAGCTGCTGAGGATGTTGAGGTGGACCCCAAACGCAAGCTGTTCTTGATCTCTGCCAATGACAAAGAGTCTCTACGCACAAGGATTAAAGACTTCGGTATCTACTTCGAACAACATCCCGAGGTTTTTGAAAAGGCTCTATTCGGAAACTTCGCTTATACTCTAGGCCAGAAGATGTCCCAACTCTCATACCGTGTTGGCGTATCAGCTACTTCGCTAGATGACCTTGGAATACGTCTTGCTCAACTGAAGATCAACCCATCTAGGGTTCTCGGCGCGCCGATAGTCTCGTTTGTCTTCACTGGCCAAGGGGCTCAGTGGGCACAAATGGGTGTTCCTCTTATGCATGGGTACCCTGTCTACGAGTTGACCATCAAACGAGCTGATCAATGCCTACGGGATCTCGGCGCCAAGTTTTCACTTATTAAAGAGCTGGAGAAGGACGCAACCACCTCTGAGATTGATTCCCCTCATCTGAGTCAACCAGCCTGCACAGCGCTTCAGATTGCATTAGTCAATCTTCTGGAATCTTGGGGGATTCGTCCTGCTTCAGTCGTTGGCCATAGTTCGGGTGAAATTAGTGCAGCCTATGCGGCAGGGATTTATGACTTGGATGGAGCTATGGCCTTGGCTTACTGGCGTGGGCAGATCACCTCCTTGCTCAAGTCCTCGTTTCCGTCCCTTAAGGGCGCTATGATTGCGGTTGGCACCAGTCGTGAGGCTATTCAGCCTATATTGAAGACCCTCTCTGGATATGCCACCGTCGCTTGTGTGAACAGTCCTTCTAGCGTGACTGCGTCGGGAGATGTATCTGCAATTGATGAGCTCGAAAGAGTTCTCCAAGACAAGGAACTCTTCAACCGAAGATTGAAGATTGATGTTGCCTACCATTCCGACCACATGAAAAAAGTTGCTGAGGCTTACCTGGCTGCGATTAAGACTATTCAGCACTTCCCATCGGCAACAGCCTCGTTCTTTTCTTCTGTCTTTGGACGCTTTGCGGAACCTTCTGAGATTGGTCCAGAATACTGGATTGCTAACCTGACATCACCGGTATTGTTCTCTGATGCTCTTGGCAAAGTTGTATCGGACGATGAAACACGACCCAACCTTCTTGTTGAGATTGGTCCACACTCTACATTGAAGGGCCCCATCATGGATATTTTAAAAAGCTTTGGTCCCACCGTCTCCAAGATTGCATATATACCAACCATTCTTCGTGAAGTGGATGCAGCTGAATCGGTCTTAGATACCGCTGCTGCTGCCTACGTGCGAGGTGCTACACTCAATATGACAAGAGTGAACTTCCCTAAGACTAATGCGGTTAACCGTTGGTTCTTGAGTAATTTGCCTCGTTACCCTTGGCAACATGGAACTCGGTACTGGCATGTTGCCCGTATTTCGCAGAAGCATTCGGCTAGAGATCGTGCTAGGAACGATGTCTTGGGAGTATTGGCAAATTACTCAAATGATCTGGAGCCAACATGGCGGAACATCATCCGCTTAGATGAGGTTCCATATCTCCGGGACCACAAGATGCAGGGGATGGTCGTTTACCCCATGGCAGGCTATGTGAGTTCAATGAATGATCACTTATCTGAATTATGCTTACTAACTGTACAATAGTTAGTGATGGCCATTGAGGCCGCTCGACGACGTGCGAAGCAAGCTGATATACAAATCTCCCAATTTGAACTGAGGGAGGTCATTGTGGGTTCAGCGCTTGTGCTCAGTGATGACACAGATGCAGAGACCACTATTACTCTCCGCCCCTACGCTGAAGGTACCCGTGGATCATCCGATATTTGGGATGAGTTCCGTGTCTGCTCATGGACCTCAAAACGAGGGTGGACAGAGCATTGTACTGGCCAGGTGCGGGTTCGCTCCGATCCGAAACAGCAGGCGGCTGCGATTTCAAGCCCATTCGAGACTCAAACCACCTACACGAAAGCCCAAATTGCCCGAATTCAGGAATCGGCTATTCATCACCTCGATATGTCCCACATGTACCAGGTTCTTAGTGATCTAGGAGCCGGGTATGGTCCTATTTTTCAGGATATTGATAACTGCTACTCCTGCCCTCACCACTCGTTTGGTGATCTGCACGTTAGGGATACCCGCAGCGTCATGCCAAAGGAGTTTGAACCTTCCTTGACTGTCCATCCATCATTCCTCGACGGACTTCTACATTTTGCTTGGCCCCTTCTTGGCCAGGGCTTGGGCCGAATGGACCTGGACACACTTTATATGCCGACGATGATCAAGCGTGTGACAGTCGGTCTCAACGTTCCAACCACTGCTGGTGAATATCTCAAGGGTTACTGCAGTGGCAGTCCCAGCTTGCCTACCCCTGAACCGACCAAATTTGATCTTTTTGCCACACAAGAGGGCTCTACAGAGCCCATAATTACGATCAATGGCCTGGTAATGACTCCGCTCAGAAATCCAGACACTCACCGTGAAGACACTCGCAAACTGTGCTATAAGATTGATTGGCACCCTTTGACGGAGGTTGAAAACCCCATTGAAGGAGATGGCCAAGATCGGGATGGCCCTGCGGAATCTCATACCCATAATGACACCCCCGGAGACACAAATACGAATGAAAACACGAAACAGAAGGGCAACATGCACGCGGATGGGAATAATATAAAACCAAAGCACGATCTATTCATCACCCACTTCGGTAAAGCAGATGATACTGCTGATAAATTGAGTATTGCACTATCCGGCGCATCTGGGTGGCAGGTTTCTGTTCGAACCTTTGGCGAAATGGACTTCTCTCAAAAGCACCTTGTTCTACTTCAGACTGGAGCTAGCTCTCTGCGACATCTCACCGAGGATGTATTCGAGGAGCTCAAGAAGACGCTGCTCAATGCTCAAACTGTGCTCTGGGTCTACCGGACTGATTCTCCCGATGCTCAAATGTCAGTCGGCTTGACTCGAACCTTGCGCTCGGAGACATTGGTTAGGATAGCTACTCTTGGGTTGGCTCCTGGGGACATCGAATATCCCGAGAAGCCTATTAAGGCAGCCATTAGTGCTCTATGGCCCACCGATGGGACCCAGCCCGCAAAGGATCTCGAGTTAAAAACCAAGGGCTCGGAGCTCTTTGTCCAACGCATAGTCGAAGATGATGCTGCTAATAGTTTCGTCCACAATGAGACGCACGACATGACTATCTTAACCCAACCATTTAGTCAGCCCGGGCGACGCTTCAAGATCCGGATCGGGAATCCAGGTGCTCTCGATTCCCTCTACTTTGTAGACGACAATCCCTTACCACTTGGTGAGGACCAGATCGAACTTCAAGTCAAAGCAAGCGGTCTCAACTTCAAAGACATAGTGGTCTCTATGGGCCAGCTTGCACAGCCCTATATTGGAATCGAATGCAGTGGTGTTGTTTCCAGTGTAGGGTCAAATGTGAAGAATTTCAAGGTTGGTCAGAGAGTCATGGCCATGCCAGAAGGCTGTTTCTCGACCTATGCCCGATGCTCCGCGACCAGCGCCGCGGAAATCCCAGCCGACATGTCCTTCGAGGTCGCAGCCACGGTGCCAGTTGTATTCTGCACTGCATATTACTCTCTGTTTGACCTAGGTCAGGTGCAAGCCGGCGAGCGTGTTTTAATCCATGCCGGTGCTGGCGGTGTCGGTCAAGCCGTCATAATGCTAGCGCAGATGATTAGCGCAGACATATTTGTTACAGTCGGAAGCCTCGAGAAGAAACAGTTCTTAATGAGCCAGTACGGTATCCCCGAAGACCGCATCTTCTATAGTCGTGATGCATCTTTTGCTCGCGGCATTCGCAGAGCCACCGGTGGTGTTGGTGTGGATGTTATCGTCAACTCCTTAGCAAGCGATCTTTTGCGCGAGACTTGGGAATGCCTTGCCCCCTTCGGACGATTTGTCGAGATTGGCAAGGCTGATATCACGAAAAACACGCGCCTTGATATGCAGCCTTTTGAGCACAACGTCACATTCTCGTCGGTTGATCTTACCAAGGTCGGCAAGTTTAAGCCGCAGCTGATGAAGCGCATCCTGGGTGACGTTTGTCGGTTGATTAATGAGGGATCTGTGCATCCCGTCTTACCACTTTCGACCTATCGAATTTCAGATATTGAGAAGGCATTCCGTACTCTACAGATCGGCAAGAGTATGGGTAAGATTGTGGTGGTTCCCCATGAAGGTGACCAAGTCAAGGTAAACAAAAGCACATCCGCAATCAGATGTTCAAATCTAATAGTTCATATTTCAGGCTGTGGCGCCTAAGACCAGTCCCACTCTCTTACGAGCTGATGCATCATACATTTTGATCGGTGGTACTGGTGGTCTAGGCCGAAGCATCGCCAAGTGGATGTCGTCGAAGGGTGCAAAGAACATTGTTCTTGTGTCTCGCCGAGCTGTTATTAATGACAAGGTTCAAGCTTTGATTAATACCTTAGCTCCCCTAGGAGTGCGGATACTCGTCAAGGCTTGCGATGTCAGCAGCCAGGAGTCTGTCGAGGCTCTGGTTAAGGAAGAGATGAAAGGCCTTCCTCCTATACGTGGTGTTATACACAGTGCGATGGTGCTTCGTGTAAGTTCCCTACTATAAGGGCTTATTTACTTTATCTATCGTCAATTACTGATCCTCCTTAGGACAAGCTCTTCGAAAACATGGCTCTTGAAGACTTCACAGCTGTAGCAGGCAACAAGGTAGAAGGAGCGTGGAATCTGCATCACACACTGATCAATTCCGCGCTAGATTTCTTCATTGTGCTCTCATCAGTGGCCGGCATAATCGGCAATCGCGGACAAGCAGCATACTCCGCAGCAAATGCATTCCTGGATGGATTCATAGAATACCGCAAATCCCTTGGTCTTCCAGGGACATCCATCGACCTAGCTGCAGTCAGCGACGTCGGCTACCTAGCCGATGCCGACGCCCAGCGGCGCCAGGAAGTACTGAAGAATATCGGGGGCCAGACCATCGACGAGTCGGAAGTCCTGGCGCTGATAGCTGCCGCTCTTACCGGTGCTCTGGACCAGTCCTGCTCTGGGCAGTGCATCACAGGACTGCGAGTGGATTCACTAGAGAACAACTTCTGGGTCCAAGATGCGAGGTTCAGCGTGTTATATGAGGCTGCGAGGGGCACACTGGGGAGCAGTTCACAGAGCGATAGCCCGTCCGTGCCACTGCACGTTACTTTGTCGGCTACCTCGTCTAAGGAGGAGGCTTTGAAAGTATGCTACGAGGCGCTGGCGGCGAAGTTAGCACAAGTGCTTGTTCTCTCATTGGAGGACATGGACCCCTCTATTACAGTGGTTTCGTTGGGTCTTGACTCGTTGGTGGCTATTGAGATCCGTAACTGGATAGCCCGTGAGGCCAATGCGAATGTGCAGGTTCTGGAGTTGTTGTCTGGTGGTAGTTTGATGGCTTTGGCTGAGATTATCCTCAACAAATCTCAGGCTTATACTCGCACTGAGTAAGAGGATGGTAGTAAGAGGGATGCGGCGGTATACGAGCCGTTAGATTTTATGTATATTTTATATGTTGTGCCCTGAATATCAGTATTGTTTTCATTTGAGACTTCGAAGCCGCACCGTTTCTCCCTGTCAACATACACAGGCCGGAGGTACTCTGCACCACAGTAACCATTACGATGTACAGCATAGGTTGAATTTTGTAGTCACTATCAATGCTAAGGATATTGTTTTCGATCGGGATACCGAGAATGGGTACAATCCTGTTGTCGTGGTTGTTTCTATTGACGGCAATGGGGTTACTAAGGACATGATCGGGTATATTACTATTGGGAGGTATAAGAGTGATCCTTAAACTGATTGTGAATATGAAACTCGGTTTCGGGAATAATGGTTACTTGCTTATAGTATAGCAGGTTCAGATGTATGGTTATATTTTGTATCATAAGGTATAGACGCCGAATAGCACAGTCACTTTGAGTAGCAGGAACTCGAACTATAGAGAACCAAAAGTAAAGAATTGTCGCTGGGAACGGCATAAAATATGCTACCTGTCCAGATGAGCAATTTGTAGGACTATAATAGAGCCAGTTCATGTCCTAGGGAACTTTAAGAGGCACATAGACTTGGTTCAACAGAGGTGAAGTAAAGAAAAAAATGCACTAGCTCGGGGAATAGACGAATAAATGGACAAATCAAATGTGCCCCCTTGAATTCGAGAAGACGTAGGAACCGTTAATAAAAATGAGATGAAGAATGAGACCAAACTCCAGGAACAAACACCGAACAGAAAAAACCATATTGCGAGACCCATATTCCAAGAACCAGAAACTCCTTGATGATGCTAAACGATTGACTGTTGAAAGGGGAAAAAGCCAAGCAAGAAAAATGCTCTCTCCACAACTCCCATCCCGGAATGCCCATGCAGATAAGAAAACGCCTCGGAAACCGATCACATATCATGCACCGATGCACCGATGGACATATTAAAAAAAAGAAAATCACAACGAAAGAGACAGCTAGAGATATATGCTCAGCTTTGAATTCATGCATTACTCCTGTTAACCAGCAGATTTACAGCTGAGTGGATTTCTCGGCAACCGCCACAGCCACTGCGACTGCCGCGCCGAGAATGGCGCTTTCAGGCGCTGGGTTGAGACGGATGGAGCATCCGGCACCCGGATACGTTTCCTCGGTCAACTGATCCAGATATTTCTGGCAGGCAGCGCGGAAGCCAGGATACTTGTTGATGACGGCGCCGTCACAGGCAATAGAAAGGTTCTTATCCGAGTCTCCGCTTTCGATGACCGTAATTTCAGGTGATTCCTTATCGAGAGAGTCGACGGTGGATGGGGGTGCGGGGAATTCCACCTCATTACGGAGGCACCACATACTGTGGATAGCTGTCGCCAGGTATCCAGCGGCACGGCGGGAGACTGCCTGAGAGATGCGGCGCAGGAATCGCAGATCTTCGACAGAGGGTGGGTTGTGGAAGGTATATTTATTTTGCAGGAGGGCGGAGGAGGTGGAAAGAGAGGCAGAAGAGTCATCTTCGAGGCAGGCGACGATGCTTGTGTCGAAGGAATAAGGTTCACGCAAGGAGTGTGGTAGTTCACCGCCGAAGAGGCGGGCAGAGTCGGTTGCCTCGACGATGATCAGACGCACAATCTCACCTAAGTACCGACCTGTAATCATGTACTCGAGTGGCTGGTAGTCGGGACGCATGTGCGTGCGGTTCAGTATGTCATCCCACCGTGTCATAGGCAGCACACCTCCACCAAACATGCTCATCTCGGTGTTGATGAGAACATGCTTGGCGTGGTCGAACCAGCCCTCCGGACGGACTCCAAACTTCGACGTTCCAATCCCATGCACCGGGAAGTGAATCGCCATGTTGGTACCGGTACCCAAAATGAGAGACATGCGGGTCGTGGGATCAACATAGGCACGCGATAGTAGAGCCGCTGAGCTGTCGTTCACAATGGCGGCAACTTCTACGTTCAAATTGCGCTTGCGACAGGACTGAATAAGGAGATCACCCAGTTCCTGGCCTACCGTGCCGTCTGAGGCTTTGAATCCCTTACCCATATGGATCACCAATCCGCTGCTGTGCGACGTCTGCTCAATGGGGAAAGACCAGGACAGCCCCATCCCCAGCGGTACATCGCCACGTCCGTAGTCTTTTCCAACTTCCTTCAGCATAGTCTCAATCTGGCCTGCCATCCAATCGAAAAAATGTGTCCCTTCCAGCATCTTGAGTTGTTCGTCAATGGGTATAGATGACACCTTCAAGATGCGCACTTTCTCATTGCGGCCATTCAATTCAATCAAAGCTACACGAAACGTCGATCCACCCACGTCCAATGCCAGATATGTGCCCTTTTCCGAGCCAGCGGGAAGTGCAGTATCATATGATGGAAGCATGCAGCATGGGCTAGTCTGTAAACATTCCCGGAACTGTGCGCGAATCTTTTCGGACATGTCGACCATGTTGCGCATTGACAGCGGCGTCGAACACGAGGTCTCCACTTCTTCGGCGAAGTCATCGAGGCTGCGGCGTTTCCAATGGGCGCCTAGGAAGGTCTTTCGGCGGCGTCGCGACAGGCCGCGGAAGAATGAGGGGAATAGGATCATGCTTTCGAGTGCGGCAACCACGTTATGGAACAACTCTTGCAATCGGCGTAGCACCTTGATCAGTGGTGCCGACATAGTCGGGGAAGTAAGACGGAGGAGAGGCGAGGTCGCAAACCGGCGGGGAATGGAAGTTCACTATGATAGAGTATGGAGAACCATGAAGCAAATGAGATAAAAGAAGAAAGATCTAAAGTTATAACCTTCTAAGGTTGGGGGGGGGGGGGGGCCAAGCCGATGTGACCCTCCCACTGGGTTTGTGTCTTGAGTGGATGGGTGGGAGTGTGGAAGCAATAATCCCCACCCAAAGAAAGTGGAAGGGAGAGAGAAGAGAAGAGAAAAGAAGAAGAAAAAAAGAAACAAAAAAAAAAGGGTATTGACCCCTAAGCATGGATCAACATTGGCTCATTCTTGAGTGGACAGTGTCACCGGGAGTGCAACTGTTTGGGAAAAGAAGCCCTTGCGGTGTCGCAATGGGCATGTATGGTACTGTAACGGTAATTTATGTTGAATGTTATGCAGATGGATTAATCTACGGAGTATTAAGAGTCACATTAAGCCATTTTCAT